>CM051507.1:2302591-2515594 GCA_028031935.1 Paedocypris micromegethes
TTTTTTTTGGCAAAGTATATTACATTTAAAATACAGATAAATTAGATACATTTAATCCCAGATTAGAATGACTGTGTTTGATTAAATGTAGATTTGGGCCAACCAGCTTTGCATGTAAACATAACGTGTCTGTCATGTTCCTGTCTTTTTATCTGTTTGTGGTGCTTCCTCACTTGAGCTCTCAGTGTCTGACCTGCTTTCATTCTGCGTGAGGCAACACATCTTTAGTCATTTTGTGAGGTAAGACCGGTCTTAATCTGCTTCAAATTATAATTCTGCACTACCTGTTGGATTTCTGGCTTGCTTAAATGTTACATTTCTAAATCTTTAAACGTTTTAATACACTGTTTGAGAGAAGACACTCCGATGAGTAGTGTTTAAGTTTCACGTATGTTTTCTGGAACCCGTGTGTCTTTGAATAAAGACATTTAGTGGATTGTAAAGTTTATATATTAAAATGTACGTTGTTTTTTTTGCTTTGATTCAAAAGGGTTTTTTTTAGAAACCTCTTCTATTCACAACAAAGACATGGAACTTCTTTGTGGTAGAGTCTTTCTTCTTTTATTCACTGGTGAGTAAGACTCGAGCTGTTTAATGGGTTTTATTATGAAGAAGTGGAAGGCTTTGAGAGTTAAAGGTTCTCACAATGAAAGCAACTGAAAGTCAGAAGGGAAATGTGGCTTGGCATTTAGAAAACGATTTGTGAAAAGTAACTTTCAAATAATTCCGAGTCGTTTCAGGTTGTGTGAATAAACGTTTTCAGCACATTTTTTGTTTAACCTTGTGTTTAAATGTTATTAAATAGTATCAAAAAAGGCGATTTGTGAAATTGGGAAAATTATGTGTCTCTTAAGTAATCTTAATTAATGTAGCATCTTAATCCAATGTGCATTTTAATATACAGTACTTGATCAAATAATTAATATAAGATATTTTAGCATAGCTTACATGACAGGCTAAAACTTTTACCTGTAAAAATAGTAATCTACTACAGCTGTAGTAGCTGTGGTTTATAACATCATACTGTAAAATAATTTAATCCCAACGTTTTATCGTTCAATTTACAGTACTATATTTCATAGTAATATACAGTTTTTTAATATTTAAGTTAAAAAAATGTTTGTACACTTTTTTGTTAAAAAAAGAAAATGACCATTAATAACCAGTAAAATAACCATGTTTTTGAGGGAAAAATATGCAAACATTAAAAAACAAACAAACAAAAAAAAACTAGATTTGACTTTATTGGTTAAATCCTTTTCTAGTTGGTATTATAACCCACAGGCCACAGGTGTGTGTATGTGCTCACATTTATGACAGGCAAAATATTGTACTTACGGTAGGTAATCTACTAGCAGCTGTGGTTTAAAACATCTTACTGTAAAATGTTTAAATCATACCGTTTTCTTTTACAGTATGTATTTCTTTTACAAGTTACAGTATTATATTGTATAGTAATATAGATGGTTTTTATAGCTGTTTAAGTTAAAAAAATTGTTCCATGATGCAGGGTTTAAAAAAACCAGTAACTTATTGTTAATACAATAAAACTGAATTTAGCTGTAATACAGGATGAGTTATAACCAACAAGTCCCACCAGGAATTTAATTGTGTGTGTGTGTGTGTGTGTGTGTGTGTGTGTGTGTGTGTAAATGCGCTCTTTGTGCTCAGACATATGACAGGCAACGTTTTATCTGTTTGCACTGTTAAATTATGATATCCTACCGTTTTCTTTTTCAGTTTACAGTATTACATTACAAAGTAATATAAATAGTTTTTTATTTATGTTTAAGGAAACACATTTTACCACGATTAATTTTCAAAAAACAGCAACTTACCGTTAATACAATATTACTATATTTTGCCATATTTGAAGAAACAATGTATAATATTTTCTTGAAATAAACTGATTGTACTTTTTTCTTGCTAAATCCCACTCCAGTAGGTGTTATAACCCACCAGTCCCACCAACAACTAAGTGTCCGAGTGGAACCAGTGAATTTAACCGTTTGTGTGAATGCAACAGCCAGAATCAAGTGCAGCTTCCAGCCTTCCAGCCACTACAAAGTGCAATGGATCCACATTCCAACCAATTCTGAATCACAAAGACCCATTAGAACTTTAATAAATACGACTGAATCCAGCTCAGTTCTCCAGATTCTTCACGCTAGAGTCGACGACAGCGGCTGGTACTACTGTAAGGTCCTAAAAGACAGGCCTTTTCTCATGGAAAACCAAAGTAACAGAGCACATGTTGTTGTTGTTGTTGTTGATGTGGGTAAGTAAATACATTTTGTGTGTGTGTGTGTGTGTGTGTGTGTGTGTGTGTGTGTGTGTGTGTGTGAAATCATTCTACATAGCTCGTGGTTTCGTGAAATATAAAAACAGTAAATCGACATGTCATAGTTATTCTTCCATCTAATTTTTGTCTTGAAGTTTTGAGTTCTTAGAAGATAACATTTCCTCTTTTTAGACAAGAAAAGCACGGATCAGTTTAATAACCACACAGTTTACCCCACAAACTGCACAACCACAGGTATTTTCACTTCAGTTTTTGTCACTCGTGTGTTTATTATGTGTTCAGTCCGACGCTGGATTATAATTGTGATCAATTTGGAAAAAAAAAAAGTACACTGAATTTATGGTCAATTAAGGGTCACATTATGTGGTCACATTAACCAAGTAATATGAAAAATTAGAAACTTTATTTTTTCTATTATAGTTTATTTACCTATTATAAGAAATGAAATTAATCACATCAATGTTTCAAAATAGTTAAAAAAGAACAAAAGTCATTCTCAGTCAAACTCAAATGTGTAAAAATGTGCATTCGATAATTCACATTCATGCGATTTAGCTGATAAAAACTGTAGCATCCAGTACATTCACCTTGTCTAGCCAAGAAATTTACCTCGATAGAAAAATATGCAGATTTGTCGCACGAGTAACATTAAGTGGAGTAATGTAGTGGAGTATATTCAAATGTAGTGGAGTAAAGAGTACAGATACTCAATCACAAATGTGTGTGTGTCAGGTTTGATATTTGAAATGTCATGAAATGTCTTTCTTACTGTTCTTCAGCGTCTTCATCATCATCAGATCTCTTGTCCATGTGGTGGATCTGGTCGGCATTCGCCGTTGGATCTGTAGTCCTGCTGATTTCTATAGTCGCCGTAGCTGTTTTGAGTTGCAAACCTAAAGGTACAGTTTACTCAGTTTAGTTCTTTTTGTAATAATTATAATTCAGCCTCATTCTCTCTCTCTCTCTCTCTCATACACTCTCTTTCAGATATCTTATCTTTTTATATGTCTATACTGTATCTTGTATTTTTGTATCTCTACATGCACACACGCACACACACACACACACACACACACACACACACACACACACAGCTTGGCCGATTTGACAATTAGTTTTTGCCTCATTCTCTCTCTCTCTCTCTCTCTCTCTCACACTCTCTTTCAGATATCTTATCTTTTTATGTCTATATCTTGTATTTTTGTATCTGTACACGCACACACACACACACACACACACACACAATTAGTTTTTGCCTCATTCTCTATATCTCTCTCTCTCTTTCAGGTATCTTATCTTTTCATATTTTTATATCTTGTATTTTTGTATCTCTATATTTTCAGATCTCTTACACACACACACACACACACACACACACACACACACACACACACACGTAAACGGTTTAAAGGCTTGGTAGAGCACAGCTAGCTAGCGTGTCGTGTTCTGGAAGGCTAGTTGATGGGGGTCAGACTGGCGTGGTGCGGCGCTGTGTAGAGTGTAGTGTAGTGGAGTGGGCGGCGTGTGGCTGTGAGTAGCTACTCCAGCAGCGTGTGGTTAGGCCGAGCTGTCAGGTGCAGCGTGAGAGTTTGCACAGCACTTCCTTCAGACCCTCAGCGTGATCTGTTCTCTCTCACCACCGTCTTCACAAAAGCTCCTTGTTTCCAGACGTCGTCTATGAAAACACTCAACCACGTGGATCCAGAAGCTGGAAGAAGAGGCCGAAAAACAAGGAAAGCTCCAACTTCGCTTTGTCCAAAAAACCTGCGACTATTAAACCGCTGAAGAAGTATGACACACTTTCCAACAGCAAAAAGCTAAACCAGCAGATATAAAACCATTACATAAAACCATCAAGCCACGGTGAAGTGACACACACACACACAAACCCGGAGCAGTGGGCAGCCTTGCTTAAGGACACTCAGTTGAACCAGCTGAGAACTATTTTCATCTTGCGAAAAAAAAAATCTTTGTTTGTTTGTTTGATTTTGTATGTTGTAAATAAGTGAAATAATAAAAATAAAGTAAAAAATAAAGTAGCAAAACCAGTGTTTTATGTACTTGCATCCATATACGCATATTCAATATCCGCGACTCCAACATTATTACACGCTATCACATAACAACACATTTTAAAATGTAAACTTTATTTTACATGACATATGCTTAAACTTATTTTAACTTTTTTGAGCACACCCGTCAATTTTGTCAATAAAGCCTCTGAATGACTGCACAGTGCCACCCGGTGGAGTTAGCACTATATTGCGTTGCATTACATTTGTTTTGAATGAATGAACTTTATTGATCCCACAGTGGGGAAATTCAATTGCCGGAGCAGCCACTAGTAACAATGACAAAAAAAGAAAAGAAAAGGGAAACAGTGAACATATAGTGTACAGTATTTTCATTACACTATATTATATTTGTGTGTGTACATACACTTTGGTGCTGGTAACGCTTGTGTTAAATAACGACGAACTCCTTAAATAGTATTGCTGACTGCGATAAACAATTGCTTAATCTATTAAAACATTTAGAAGAAAAAAAAAAAACAAAGATATATACTGTATATATGAAGTTGATAAAAAATATAATATAAAAGTTGTATATGAAGGAATATATACAGAATAAACAGAAAATAATATCTATATATAGTATAAACTTGTGCAAATTATTAAAAAAGAAGAAAAAAAATGATTACGTAGTTAAAATATTGGCTAGTTCTAAAGAGGATTTTGGGATATTCATTGGTTTTAATAAGTGGATATGTCATGTGATGTCAGCATAAAAATTAAGTATTCATTTAAATGTTTAATATTTCTTTTGTTTGTTTATTTGTTTTAATTGCGTATTTATTTATGTATTGCAATTTAGGCCAAATAACAATAATAAAGCAAATAATATATTTAGAAATGTTGACACTTTTGTGGGATCGGACTACATTACCTATCATCCCCCGTGAGCGCGCGGTGCGGTGCGGTGCGGTGCGGTGGGCCGTGTGATGCGGTGCAGTGCCGCGGTGAGAGCGCAGGGTGTGACCGGAGCAGAGCGTCGTTCCGGCCGGTGACCGTCTCCGCTATCGCCGCTGCTGCTGATGACAGACGGGAGGGGGAGGAGCCATTATCTCAGCAGATTCACCGCTCTCTCGCGCTAATCCGCGGAACACACGTGATTAGCGCCGGATAAACATTTCACCTGACCGAAGCTAATAGCAGGTAAGTTTGACTTCTGAAACTGCACGGATTTCATCATAGTGTTTCGTAAGGCCGAATTAAACGCATTTACGACTGGCGGTCCTGAATGGCTTGTGTATGCGGGTTTATGGCCAATGTATAAATGACGGGGATTTCTACATTGCGTCTAGTAAAGATCAGATCGCCGTAATCGGTGATAATCTCAAGATCAAGTCCCTTCGTTTGGTGTTGTGTGCAGTGCATCGCAAAAGTTGTCGCGATACTTGCAAAAAAAAAAAAAAACGATTTGCGTGCACGTTTAATTACATGCGTGTTAATTATCACATTAACCATCACATCATTTTAATGCATATTAATTAATCACATGCAAATTACAGTGTTTCCTCAATCGCTAAGACATTCTATTGTCTGAACCAAATTCTCAATTGCTTGAACACACTGGTCAAATCAGTCACTCTTTTGGTAAAACCATAAACACTTTTCACCTGGTTAGACACAACTAGTCAAACCCTTTCCATTTCATTTTCAACTAACTGTTGTAGAAAAATAAAAAAATAAAATAGTAGTACTAAATAACACTGTTGTCACCGTCTGCTCTGAACACTACAACTCAAAATCACACTTTTGCCTAATGATTAAATTGAGAGACATAAACATGTGTAAAGTAAGCCAGATCAGGGAAAACTGGTTTCTGAGGCTCTACAAAGGATGGAAAATTGAGGCAGAGTGTGGGAGAGGAGGTTGAGGTGCTCAGCAAAAACAAAGATTGGAAATATCTGATGAAATCAGAGTTACTGTGATTGTCCTTGTCCATATTCAGAGCATGAGGGAGGTTGGAGAAACCAAACATCAGCATGTTCTCCATAATCCAAAAATTTGGAGACGAGTATAGGTAAATATCTTCTTTTAAAGTTTTTGAACATAACGTAATTATTGACAACAGTTACTGTATATGTTCTATTGATCTGTAAGCCATGGCCCTCCGTAAACTCCCCTGTACCTATAGATCGAAAAACTGTCAATGTAAGAAAATGTGAGACATTTTTTCAGCTTTATATACTGCACCACAGTATACTGTAAGTACATATATGTTTCACTACATCACTGCACTATAGTATTGTGATGGAGGGTTGGTCTAACTGTTTGTAGGATCCATGTATATTTTTTACAACTTCATGTTCTCTTGTTGGGGAATTGAAGCCTGAGACACAGGGGTGTGACTGTGTTTTACACGCAGCAAGGCCCTAATTTTTTTATATGGTCGGTCTGTGAGAACAAAGCCATTACGGTAAACTGAGTGAAATTCAGCACAAGATCATTTAAGACCATTTTGAGTGTTTTTTTTTTTTTTGCATTTTTCTGCATAGTGTTTAGTGACTGTTCCTAGTGCTTTTCATTCTGACTGATTTTAGACACAGTTTGATCACAAAGTTCAGTTTTGAGCTCAGATTAGACTTTTTCGGGGTGAAAGTTTGGTTTTGCAAGAAGAGTCTGAAGTTTTGTGACTGTAGCCTGAGAATTGGGGTTTGTGTTCAGAGTTTAGAGAAAAGAAGAGCAGCATTCCAAAAATGTGTCTTGGCGATTGAGAAAAACTGTAATGCATACAAAAGTAATACTTTTATTTACTTGATGATCTTTAAAAAAAAGAAAGTGAGGTGATTATGGTAATATAGTAACGTATCGTCCCGTATTTGAGAGTGAAATTGGGTGTCCTGTTTTGAATTAATACGGTATGGTTTATGTTTATGTATTTTTTATATTTTTTTTAAAACCAGTGTAATACAAATCATCTCTTACTACTCTCCGAGACTGAATTTCAAATGTAGACAGTATATGTTTAATGTCTCGGTGAACATACTTTACAGAAAACATTTGTTGTTGCGACCACAGTATGTAAAATGTAAAGCCCCGCCCTCTGTAGCTCCGCCCCCTAGGCTCTGCAGTATGCGTTCCTTATTTGTAACCCTAGCCTACGCACGTATGCGCACACACTCGTATATATGTAATCTCATGCATTAAGGGTTTTCTAAATCTTAGTAAACACAAGAATTGAGCTACTCTCAGTTTCTTGCTGATGTGGTTTTTTTCTGACACGTCTCCTTGTCTCACCAGAAATCTGACACCATGACTGCAGAGGAGATAATCAACATTAAAGAAGCTGAGATTATAAAACTGATCCTGGACTTCCTGAACTCCAGACGGCTTCACATCAGTATGCTGGCCCTGGAGAAAGAGAGCGGGGTCATCAATGGCCTTTACTCCGACGACATGCTTTTTCTGAGGTCAGTGGTTAATTAAACACACAAAAAGCCATTTTAAGATGTGTTCAATCCCAATGAAATGTTTTTTTTTCCTTTTTTTCTCAAGGCAACTTATATTAGACGGTCAATGGGACGAGGTTCTACAGTTCATCCAGCCTTTGGAGGGTTTGGATAAATTTAATAGAAAAAGGTGACTGTTTAGAACAAGTCAGCTTCACACACACTGTACGGTTTGAAAGTGAAGTGATTTCTCTCCTAGGTTCCGTTATATCATCCTAAAGCAGAAATTTCTGGAAGCTCTGTGCGTCAACAATGCCATAACTGCATCAGGAGATCCTGAAAATGTGAGTGTGTGTGGTTACACTTACAAACAACACAATGTCTTAGTCAAAAGATTGAGCTTTAGATTTAGAGTGGAAAATGTATTTAATGATGCATTTAACATCAGTAGCATATTTACTAGTATGGCGAGACAGTCATGTCTGATTATTTTGGACACAAGATAATTTTTGTTGCTATTAATCATCATTATTAATCAATTAATCATTATTAACCAGATTTCTTTTTCTGAGTAGTAGTATTTTTTTAAGAGAAAATTTACGTAGTTGATCCAGAAATGTAAAAATTTTTTTTTGGAATTTTCTTTTTGAGCCCAAAAAAATCAGGGGGGTGCTTATATGCAGGTAAATACGGTAATTAGATCAAATAGAAAATAATATAGGAGAAAATATTGTAATAAAATTGAAAATATCGGCATAGTTTATGCACTAATTCATCCTTTTTTCCCCACTCTTTCAGTTGGAGCTCACCATGAAAGACGCCGTGCAATCGCTTCACGCCCTGGAAGAGTTATGCCAAACCAAAGAAGACTACAGCAAGCTCTGCCTTCTCCTCACCCTGCCTCGCCTCACCAACCACGCTGAGTTCAAGGACTGGAACCCTAGTAGTGCTCGCGTCCACTGCTTCGATGAAGCCTGCTCCATGGTGTCCGAGTTCATCCCTGCGGATCGCAAACTGTCCGAGGCGGGATTCAAAGCCAGTGGAGAGCGTCTGTTCCAGCTTCTCATTAAAGGCATCTTGTACGAGTGCTGCGTGGAGTTTTGCCAGAGCAAGGCCACTGGAGAGGAAATCAACCAGGAGGAAGTTCTCTTAGCTGTGGATGTTCTGTGTGGCAACGGTTGTGAAGACCTGGACTTGAGTCTGCTGTCATGGCTCCAGAACCTCTCACCTTCTGTCTTTGCCTGTGCGTTCGAGCAGAAGACCCTCAACATACACGTGGACCGTCTGGTCAAACCAGCCCGTGCGGGTTATGGAGACCTTCTCACACCTTTACTCACCAGGTTCTCAGCCTCTCCAGCCTCACCGCTTCGACGACCCCAGTCTGCGGATACGTACATGTCCCGTTCTCTCAATCCCGCTCTGGATGGTCTGTCTCATGGACTGGTGGGAAGGGAAAAGAAAAGAACGGAAGCTGATGGAAAGACAGCAGCCATGTCTCAATCTTTTGCCAACTTTGGGGATCCTTGTGGGGCAAATGTGAGCAAAAACGAAGCGAAGGGCGACATTCCGGATGAATCCCATTTGCAGAGGTGATGGACTTATACTGCAAATATGTTGTTGAATGGTGAAAAATGTTCCACATAATGGTGTATTTTATTAGTTACTGGGAATGAATGAATGAATGAATGAACTTTATTGATCCCACAGTGGGAAAATTCAATTGCCGGAACAGCCACAAGTAACAATGACAAAATAAAGCGAAACAGTGAACATGTATAGTAGTGTATAGAAATGTAAAAAAAAAATGTAAAGAAAAAAAGAAATGTAGAGTTATACATAATTTATTATACTGCATTTATGCAAATATAAGCACCCCCTTTTTTTTCCAAATTTAGAAGCTCAAAAAACGTCAGGAGGTGCTTTAATTTGCATATTTCAAAAATGCATGTAAATATAAGCGCCCGTTTTTCCACATTTCAAATCAGGGGCAATCACAGACCAATGGAAATATCGTCTTTATGTAGCTGTGTTGTTGTTGTGTTCTCGTTTATTTCTTTAAATAATATTTCCGGAGGCAGACGTTAATATATGATTTATTGGACTCAATAACAGAAATAAAGAAACATTACCGTGAAAATCATAAAAGTTACGGTACCTCACATGCAACCGAATTTAAAATTCATAAATAACAAATTTACCGGCAATAAAGAAATAAAGAAATTTTATCCACACGGCAGTGGCTATTTAACACAGGAAGAAATAAAAATACATTAAATTTAATACAATATCATGCGGAACTCTGTTTGCACATATGGAGATATAGTCTACTTTGTTTAGAAATAATATTTAACGTTCTGTTTTTTTTTTGTTTAAAAAAAAACATGTTTAAAAATAAGTATTGTTAAGAAAAGTATTTAGCCAGAAAAATAGATTTCTGGAAAGTCAGGACACCAAGACAGTTAGGAGATGCTTATGTTCGCCTATTAATTGAATTTTTATTTGTTCCTGAAAAAAATCGCAATGGCGGAGGTTCTTATATTCGCATAAATACGGTATCTTGTAGTCAGGATTCAGAGATTGCAAGCAGTGTAATTATGCTGCAGTCAAGCTTTTAATCCTGTTAAAATCAAAGTAATCACCTCTGGGTTTTCTTCTAAAAATCCACAACACTCGAAGAGGAAGGATTTTTTTCATTCACAGTGACTGGAAGTCTGATGCAGTGTTTAAATATTTCACACGAGCGTTCTATACTTATAAGTACTTAATAAATACATTATGTATTGTTCTTGCAGAGGACAAGCTCCTAGCAACGTGATAAACAGCTCGGGTGGAAGTAACTCGCTCTGTCCTCGTCTCACATCCACCCAGGACGAAGACCCTAAGGGGGAAAAATCAGAGGTGAGTAACTGTACGTGTAAGCATTGAGTCCTGACGTAATTATTAAACCGTGTGGATCCCTGTGATGGCAGGAGCTGATTCAGGAGTTTCAGCGTCAGCGAATGCGGGTCCAGCAGCATCTGGAACAGAAGCATCAGCAGAGGCAGCTCTACCATCAGATGCTGCTGGACGGAGGCGTTCATCCTCCAGATCAGCCTGCCAATCTCACACAGACGTTCCTCAACAGGTCTGAAATCACAGCCTCCCGGATTTGACTCGTGGAATTTCTTTAATAAGCAACAATCACATAGTTAATGTCTCTTTAGCTTATGGAGACCGATATTAGAGAGTGAATATTGTATTGTATAATTAAGTGTACATTTTATTATTAAAATTATATTGCATAAATAATATATTAAAATTAAGGTTTGGTGTAATGCGCGCATCATGGAGGATATCTTCCACACGCAATCATCAAAATATTTTAAAGGAAATATAATCTTGCATTACTTTAAATACAATAATAAAATATAGATTTAAATGTAGATTTTACCACAGCTGCATGGTGCTGGAAAAACTTGAACATGGACCTTGAAAGTTTAATTCAGCTTGCATGGACCTTGAAAGAAACGTTTTCTTATCTTTCAGAAAGTGTAGGAAACCTGGACTAAACTGAAAAAAAAAACAAAAACAAATGCACAGTATGATTTCTTTAGATTCTAACTCATTGATTCATTGACAAATGTGAAGGTCCATCCAGAAGCTTGAAGAGCTAAACGTGGGCATTGAAGACATGGGAGAAGATGTCCAGGCTTTGGCCCTGCAGTGTAATGGTGGAGCGAGTAAAGAGACCCCAGAAGCCCCCTCGTCCAGAAGCAAGGCTGCGGTGATCAGCAGTACTCCTCAGAAGGAGGGTGGACGCGGGGTTCCTTCTCTAGACGAGTCCCCTGTGCTGGTCAACCAAAGGTAAATGTTTTCCCAGGTCAGGTCTCTGTCAGGTCTCTTTCTCTATGTCTCTCTCTCTCTCACTCACTCTCTTTCTGTCTCTCTCTCTCTCTCTCTCTCTCTCACTCACTTTCTTTCTTTCCTTCTTTCTTTCTCTCTCGCTGTCTCTCTCTTTCTGTCTCTCTCTCTCTGTCTGTCTCTCTCTCTCTCTCTGTGTGTGTCTGTCTCTGTCTCTCTCTCTTACTCACTCACTCACTCACTCTCACTCTCACTCTCTCTCTCTCTCTCTCTCTCTCTCTCTCTCTCTCTCTCTCTCTCTCTCTCTCTCTCTCTCTCTCTCTCTCTCTGTCTTTCTGTCTGTCACGCTGTCTGTCTGTCTGTCTCTCTGTCTCTCTCTGTCTGTCTCTCTGTGTGTGTGTGTCTGTCTGTCTCTCTGTCTCTCTCTCTCTCTTTGTCTCTCTCGCTTACTCTCTCTCTCTCTCTCTCTCTCTCTGTCTGCCTGTCTCTCTCTCACACTGTCTCTCTCTCTCTCTGTCTGTCTCTGTGTGTCTGTCTGTCACGCTGTCTCTCTCTCTCTCTCTCTGTCTGTCTCTGTGTGTCTGTCTGTCACGCTGTTTCTCTCTCTCGCTGTCTCTCTCTTTCTGTCTCTCTTTGTCTGTCTGTCTCTCTGTGTGTGTCTGTCTGTCTGTATCTCTCTCTCTTTGTCTCTCTCGCTTACTCACTCACTCTCTGTCTCTCTGCCTGTCTGTCTCTCTCTGTCTGTCTGTCTGTCCGTCTGTCTGTCTCTTACTCTCTCACTCACTCACTCACTCACTCTCTCTCTCTCTCTCTCTCTCTCTCTCTCTGTCTGTCTCTCACTCTCTCTTTTTCTATTTCTGTCTCTCTCTGTCTGATTGTCTGGCTGTCTGTCTCTCTCTTTATCTCTCTCTCTCTCTCTCTCTCTCTCTCTCTCTCTCTCACTTACTCATTTTCTCTATCTCTTTTTGTGAGGTTTGTGAGCCGCTCTCACTGCTGATCTATTATGACAGTGTCTTTCAGGACGAGAAGCCCAGCTCTCCATTCATCCCAGTACAGACACTGGAAGACACGCAGGCGGTGCGGGCTGTTGCCTTTCACCCTTCCGGAATCCTCTACGCGATCGGCTCAAACTCCAAAACGCTCCGGGTCTGCGCCTACCCTCCATCTCTAAAAACAGAGTAGGATTGCTGCTGTTGTTATTATTCTATTGCAAATATATTTTTGAAGTTCTGATGTTTTGTTTGCGTTGCAGTCTTCAAGGTCCAGTAAAGCAGCCGGAGGTCTGTTTCAAGCGTATAAAGCATCACAAAGGCTCTATTTACTGTGTTGCGTGGAGTCCGTGTGGTCAGCTGCTCGCCTCGGGTTCCAATGACAAGTATGTCAAAGTCCTTCCTTTCAATGCCGACACCTGCAATGCTACAGGTACAGTGCACATCTCCAAACATATGTTTGTTTTTCCAGTAGAATTTATAGAAAATGTTCACATTTAATATGCACAATTTTTTTCAGAACAGTAAAAAGTTTTCCTGTTCTGAAGTGAAAACCCAGTAAAGTGTGTCTTATCCAGTTTTATTAAACATTTTGACTTACTAATAGAAGTATGAGTTAGTGTTGTCACGATACTAGAAGTTTCTACTTCGAAAAGCATCTTGTTTTTTAGCATCTTGCATTTATTAAGAAAAAAAAAACATAACAAGACTGGAACATGAAAATATTTCAATGAGACAACATAAAAAATAACAATAAAAAAAAACTGACACAATCTTATTTTCTAGGGAAAAAAACAGCTGTACTTAAAAGCTGAAAAAAAAAAGAAAACAAAAGGGTACAATAAAAGTTTATAATAATAATTAATTTTATTTAGTGTCCATTCCATTCACTTTTAACATATTTAATATTGAGTGCAGCTAAGTTATTTGACAAATTAAAATGTTTTTATAACTTATTAGTTACTTTCACTGGTAACTTTTATAACAATATATCTCACTTACTAACTCAGTTACTATTTGTGAGAAGTAACAAGTAACTGTAACGAATTACCTTTTTAAAGCAACATTCCCGTCACTGGTGTTGAGTGCTGAGAATCAGAAAACACTTTCTCAGTTTGTACGAGTCGCTCTCTGAGATCAGATGTTCAAAGATTCCAAACGTAATCTCAACCTTAGGAAATGGTGAAACTGTCTTCTCCGACTAAACCCTTTCAAACTAGTGTTTTTCGAACCAGTGCCATCCATACGTAAATTCTGCCACTTTTACACTTTCTCCAGGACCGGACCTGGAGTTCAGCATGCACGATGGCATCATCAGAGACCTGGCCTTCATGGAGGGCCCTGAAAGTGGAGGAGCCATTCTCATCAGCGGCGGAGCTGGAGACTGTAACATCTACACCACGGACTGCCAGCGAGGTCAAGGCCTGCACGCTCTCAGCGGACACACAGGTCAGGCAGGAGAAGACTTGGCGTGGGTGATTGTTGATGAGGCTGATCTGTTGTGTATTTGCAGGGCACATATTGTCTCTGTACACATGGGGCGGGTGGATGATCGCATCCGGTTCTCAGGATAAAACAGTGAGGTTCTGGGACCTGCGGGTGCCGAGCTGTGTGAAGGTGGTGGGGACCACAGTGCATGGAACAGGTTTTACTTTACTACTTTTGTTTGGCAGACAAAATTTCAGACCTAATTTCTAAGTTCACCATTCCATCATTAAACTTGACTTAATGCTTTTGACAGAAATTGTAGGTATGTTTACCGTATTTACGTGACTAAAAGCACCACAAAAAAATGTCATTAATGCATGAACATAAGCACTTTATTGGTGTTCTGACTTTCCAGAAAGCTAAAATTTTAGCTAAACACTTCTCTTAACAATGCGTATTTTACTCCTTTTAACAAACCAAGCTTGTGACTCTTTTACTTGAATTATAGATCAAAAAATAGAACAAAAAAATTGAAAGCATTATTATTATTAAATATTATTTCTAAATGTAGTAGAGTATATCTCCAGCAGGGGGTGCTATGATTCCACTTGCTCCACTTGTCGATATATGGGCGTATTCCGGTTTCTGCCAGTGGTAGGTCACAGACAGAAAGAGGACAGTTCCCCATGTTATTGTATTCAATTGTTTGATTTTATTTGTTTATTTCAGTGTTATTTAGCCACTGTTGCGTGTATAAAGAATTTCTGTTATTGAGCCAATAAAAGCACACGATACATGCATGTCTGCCTCCGGAAGCATTGTTTAAAGAAATAAAAAAGGACATAACGCAGAAGCGCACTGCTACATAAAGTTGAGTTGAAGTATGGAATTAAAATGGGACTTTTTTTTTTTTTCCTAATTTTTGAACCGATAAATAGTGGACATTTTTCTTGTTTAGGGACCATTTTTTCCCTAATTCGCATAGCGACTTTGCGTTGGTCTCGAACTAAGAAAAGTGCTATATAAATAAACTTGAACTTGAATAAAGGGGGCTTATATTTACGTGCATATTTGAAGTATGCACAAATGAGCCCCACCGAAATTTTTGAGCACCTCAAATAGGAAAAATGGGTGCTTATATTCACACAAATACGGTATTATCGATTCGCTCAGATCGCCTGAAAATGAAGAATAGTTGTTAATAAAAAATAAATATATTTTAAAGACGCCTTAAGTATTTATGATCCATGTATCTTTTGTGCATGGCTCAACACAGGAAGTGCAGTAGCCTCGGTGGCCGTGGATCCCAGTGGTCGACTGATGGCCGCGGGCCTGGAGGACAGTCGCTGCATGCTGTATGACATCAGAGGGGGCCGTCCTGTCCAGGGGTACCACCCACACTCCAGTGACGTCCGCTCCGTCCGCTTCTCACCCGGAGCCCACTATCTCCTCACCGGCTCCTATGACAACAAGGTGATGATCACTGACCTTCAAGGTGAGCTTCTGGAAGCGTCTGTGACCTTTGACCCTGGGAATAAAATGAGGTTTCGTTTTCCAGGAGATCTTACCAAAACCTTGCCAGTCACTGTGGTGGCTGAACACGGCGATAAAGTGATCCAATGCCGCTGGCACACCCGTGATCTCTCCTTCCTGTCCTCCTCCGCAGACAAGACGGTCACACTTTGGGCGCACAAGCCTTGATGAAGAAATAGCACCACCTACTGGTCACTGTTCTAGCGGCTTAAGGTGTTCCGAATGTCATTGGTGTCTATTAGAAACGCATGTTCACCGGACAATCCTCGTTCATATGCAAACGCACATAAGGGTTCATTGCTTGTGAGTTTTTGCCGAATCGCTGATGATGTGAGACGGATCGTGCCTTGAGTGGGAATTCTCTGCTGGTGGACTAGTGTGTATGTTTTGTAACTTAGTTTTGTATAAATGAATCGGGAAGGCGCTAGAAACCATCGTATTGCACTTTGCACTATAGATCTCGCTCATTCAGCACTTAATCAGACTGTATTTGCACAGCATGACTATTTATGTGGTCATTTAAATAAATGAAAACTGGGGAAACGGAGCATTCATTTTTTGGATATGTTCCACTAAACACCAAACATGTAGTATGGAAAATTGTCCATTTATATGAATGTGTGTGTGTGTGTGTGTGTGTCCTGCTCTGTGATTGGTTGAAAAATCCAGGGCGTGTGTCTCACCTTCAGACCCAGAGATGCCTGGAAAAAGTGGTCCAGAAAATTAATATTTGTCAGAAGGATTGTTGATAAGTGAATGAGTGATGAGAATGCATTGGAAACAAACATTTTTTTATTTGGATTTATTGATATAAAGAAGGTAAGTGGTAGGGGCCGTATTGATTTGTGCTCTTCATTTAACCCAAAGACAGTGGTGTAAAACACTTGAATAAAATGGACTTTGGTATTTTAATTAAGTATTTTGGCTACTTTGTACTTGTACCGAGTATCAAAAATATGAGGAACTTTTACTCCCTACTTGAGTACATTTGTTATTGAGTATTTATACTCTACTTCATTACAGTTGATTGGACACTTACTGTTACTCGCTACACTGTGATTGTGCGCGACAAGTCGACATCTTTTTCTACGTGGTTAATTTCTTGGGTTGACGAGACGATATTGTCATCTGCAGGATGCTGAAGGTACTGGGGGACTGAGACTGACTTTGTGTTCCTTTTTTAACCTATTTTGTTCTACCATTTCGAAACGCTGAGGTGTTATATTTAATTTCTAAATAAAGAGTAAAGAGTTCCTTTATCACATGTGTTGGTGTTTTTGAGCCTAAATTAAAAAGTACAATACTTAAGTTGGTTCTTACTTCTTGGAATTGGTGACATGCGCAAAACAGATCGGATTCTGTGTCTTTATAAAGAAACAAACGTGCATGTTATAAATCGTAGAAAAGCGTTACTTGTGTAACGGAAGAGGAGAAGAAAATACTAAGATTTATGTGGAAACCGATGCTTTTCGTTGGAAGCTTTTTCGGAGTAATTATTTGAGCCTACATTCAAATCTGAAACTATATTTGAAATGATCTCTAGTCATGGGGATTGGGGTTTAGTACCGTTTAACTAGTCAACGCGCCTGTTGGCTTGTTGTATCCAGTCCGCGTGGTGGCAATACCGATCCCAGAACTCTCCTCATTCAGCAGAGAAGAAGGAAAAGGGGAATAATAATAACACGCGACTGGCTCTCCACGCCTTGTGAACGATTGGCATGTGGTTCTTTGCTACTATAGAAAACATGTAAATGTCGTGAGGCATTTACGTAAGCAAACCCAGCCTACTTGACTTTCAATTTCAGTTCTTTGTTCGGGTTTTGACGTTCGAGAGATGAAAGTGCGCTGTTTATTCCTCCTCGTTGTGATTTGCGACGCTTTTGCGGACGAAGTCGGTCCGGATGATAATGGCTGGATCGATCCGTACGACATGTTAAACTATGACTCGACTTCCAAGCGCATGAGGACAACCGCAGAGGTAAAACATTAGCGCGTTTATGGTTCGCTTTTATACGGAGGTGTAAAGAGTATCAGACAGCCATACTTGACTAACAGTACAGATAATTTATGTTTAAAAATACTCCATTACAAGTAAGAAGTCACCAGTTTCAAAAAGCCTTGTCAAATTAGCAAAGTATCACATTTTTTTCCAGAACTCGAGTATTTTACTCTGTACTGAGTTAAGGCACAAAAAAAGAAATGTGAAAACAAGCTCTACTCATGAAGTTTTGTGTTCTAAGGCGGAAACGAAATGTAACACTTCATTGTAAACATGGTCGAACAAAGTAGAAAAAAAGAACAAACGTCAGTCTCAGTGAAACTAAAGTGTGCAAAGAAAAAATATTTATAAAATAAAATTCAGATAAATTATCGGTATATATGATTAGTAAATTATATATGATGTAATAATATTAGTAAAATACATTCACGCCTCAAATTCACGTTTACGTGAATAAGCTTATAATGAGCATCCAGTACCTTCAGCTCCCCACAAATGGCGACATTGCCTCGTTTTCTCAAGAAATTTACTGCGGTAAAAATGGATGCTGGTTTGCCACGCACAATCACAATGTAACAAGCAACTGTACGTGTCTATTCAAATGTAGTGGAGTAAAGAGTACAGATACTCAATCACAAATGTAGTGGAGTTGAGAGTAAAAGTTTATTTTTCATACTCTGTACAAGTACAAAGTAGCAAAAAACATACTTGAGTAACGAAGTACTTTACACCTCTGCTTTTATAGCACCTGATTAATTAGCAGCCCCTGAGACTGAATTGTTTCGGTGGTTCTTTATTGTTTTTTAATTTTATTCTCTTATTTTGCAAGTCTGAAACTTACTCTAATGTGCCGACAAAGAGGAGAGGGTTTCCGCCAAACGAGGAGTGGGAGAAGGAAGTCCGTACCTTGCGGGATGAGGTAAACGACACACTTTCATATTATAAGGTTATAAACACTTCGTTTTACTTGGTAAAACTGTTTCTTACTCACAGGGATGTTTTGTGCAGTTTTGAGTATGTAACACAAACCAATCTCGAATTGAATCTATATTAACTGAAGAAGTTAGACTTTTTCAGAGTTCTGACTTTATTTTTCACAGCTGCATAAAGCATTTAGAAAGTTATAAATTATAACTAAAACTAACCGTATTACTTGCAATTAGGGATGCAGCAATACAACTTTTTTGGAAAACGAGTAAGAGTACTTGCATTTCAGTACTCGCCGATACCGACTACTTAATAAAGCATGATTTAAATTTACAGGTAAAGGTTAAATTTACCTTATCATATAATTAAAAAAGGTGGCTATTTTGGAATTAAGAACATTGATTTAAAAATGAATAGCATGTTGTATGCAACATTATACAGGATAAATAAAGAACATTTTTTTCCACTTTGTTATAAACTTTGGGAGGGACACATTTGCTATTTTGTGCAGAATATTTGAATAAACTAACAACATGTTTTTCTCTCTTGCAAGAGTTTGCTGCAGCTAATGTTGCCACTTTTAATACCAAAAAAATAAGGGGCACATAGTTCAGCGCCAAGAGGGCGGGGCTTCTGGGGTGGGGCGAGTTCCAATTTACTAGTTTTTTTTCTTTACATATGGGCATTATGTTGTATATAATGCTGTTTTATGTAATACATTAGTGCTTGCGTGTCTGACAAGTAAATCATAGTATTACATTGGAAGTTGATGCTCTTACATTGTTTTTACAGAATTTTGTGAAAGAAAACCAGGCCATATGAGTTTCATTTTTAGTGATTTTAGCTGTTGACATGGTTGTCCTTAATTAAAATGAAATAATATTTTAAAATTTATATTGTTTTATGACTTCTTTATTTCATGTAGATAACAGTAAATTACAAAAAATGACTCCAGCTAGGTTTTCACAGACTGGTCACCTTTTTACCATTATTTAACACATGAATTAATTCATGTGTCGATAATAATTACACGGTTATCTCCATGCATGCTTTAAAAAATGGTAAAGAATATGAGACAACACCTGTCCAGTGTTGATTCAAAACGGGACGTGCAATTTCAATCTCAAATACCGGACAATTCCGAGTAGTGTTTAGAAGTTCTTTCTACTCGCTGTCATGTTGGGATTTTAGGTGCTTGATTAAATTACTTGTGTTAAACGCGCTACATTACATGTGATTAACCTTTTATACACCGCTCAAACATAGACATCTCTTACTTCCGGTATCGGCAGACTTTTGACAAGTGTCGAGTACTTCAGGAAATGTGGTATCGAGATACTAGCAATTGTGACTCTGTTTAATAGAGTTTTATAGTAGGGCTGGGCGATTATGCCAGAAATCTTGAACATTAAGCACGATTAATTGAACATTTAACACGATTACGATTAATGAATGATTATTTTCTTTATTTATATTTTTTGCCCTGAAAGTTCTCTCACAAGTTTTGCACATAACCATGCTCGCATTAAAAGTGAGAGATTTTTGACCAAAATGTGCATTACTTGATTTTTAACTTATTCATTTTTACTTTTTTGTCAGTCAAAAGAAGTAAAAATAAATAACTGGCACATTTGGGAACATATTACATTATTTTTTTATATTATTTATAAGAAAAATGAGCAGTTCTCTTGTAAATAAAATAAGTCTTGTTATTTTTAATAAGGTATAGTTTATAATATGATATATGCAAATATGCATTTCTTGCATCTTCTGTAAACAAACATTTTAATATGCAATGTATCTCTTCACTGTATCTCCATCGCCTCACTTTCCTATCAATGTAAACAACAGATTGTTGTAATGAAAAACGAACTTTAAATAACTCTGCATGATCTGATCTTGACATGTCACTATATAAAAATGAATTTACTCCCCAGTTCTTACTCAGAAGCGCGGGCGTGTTTAACCCTTTCCTGTTTGCCGCGCTGTTCTGGCGAGGAGCTACTCATTTGTTGAGTTACCTTTGTGCGTTTTCAGCAGCGTCTATACTCAACTTCATTTTGTTCTGTCTTCCTTCCTGAAGCGTGGTCACATGACTCCACATCCGGAAGTTATCTTAAAGTGAAAGTAATTGAAAGAATCAACCTCAAAAAAATTTGAACGATTATAAGTTCTGAATTTCAATTATTTTCCGATTAATCGCCCAGCCCTATTTTATAGAATTTTGACTCCCATTTTATAACTTGGAATTGTGAGGGGTAAAAATGTTCCAAAATGTTGTGTTGTCGGGTTTCGATATACATTTTCTGATTGCAACAATGTTTCTCTGTTAAATCGTTGTGTTTTCAGTTTGCGCTCAGCATGATCTCTCTATGTTTGGAAGATGCATTGTAACAGTGTTTTGATGTTTTGAATTTTGCTTTTTAGATCGATAAACTTCAGAAGGAAAAGACCACTGTGATTACGAAGCAAGTGTGTCTTCCCGTATTCAAGCGCTACCTCACCAAACTCCTCAAAGAAACGGCGAAACTGGCGTTGGTATGTGATGACGTTCATAATGATGGATTTTTTTTTCATATTTTGTCACAACCTCATTGATGTTTTTCTTTTTTTTTTCATGTTTTTAGCCAGATGATCCTGGATCCTTTATGCATTATGATGCAGAGGTCAAGTTATCCAAGCAAATGGTGGAAGAAATTAAGAACCTGCTAAGTGAAGGGAACTGGACGCCCGGGGCCACAGACAACGCGCTCAGTCAGATTCTGGTCCGATTCAAACACCACGACTATGAAGCCTGGAAGTGGCGTTTTGAAGACACCTTTCATGTGGAAATTGATACTGTCTTGAAGGTCCGATGGTCATTTTTGGAAACATTTATTTTTACACAATCGCGTAATTATTAAAGACGATGCCTTTTGATTTCACATTATATTTAACGATTGTTTTTTTTGTTTTACTATAAATATTTTTTTTTCATTTACATTTTTTTCAGGTGTCTTTGCTCGTTTTAATAGTCACCGCCATCATCTGCACGGAGCTGTGGTGTCTGGTCTCCTGGTTTGTCCAGTTTAAGCGAATGTTTGCGGTGTGTTTCTTCATCAGCTTGATCTGGAACTGGTTTCATCTTTATATGGTAATATTTCACGGTTGTTTTTATGCGTGTGTTCATTTTCTTTAATGGAATAATTTCTATGTGATTACAGAATCACATATTTTACACATTTCACTGTGTAAAATCTCTACTATGTGATTTTTATTCTTTATTTAGCTTTACTGTTCTTTATTTATGGTTCTTTTCACTATTGTGTTTTTTATGACTAGCTTGCCTTCGCTGAACACAAAAAGAACATTATTCAGGTCGAAAGCTTCAATGACAAATGCACCGGCTTGAAGCAAATGGACTGGAAAGACGGTCTGTCAGGTGAGATTAGGTGCAATGTTTGATAAAAAGCGCTTATTTGTAATTAACGTAGTAATTGACGTCCTCAAATTTCTTAATCTGTCCATTTTTCATTCCTTGACCCATTTTTTTTTTTTACCTGATACACAATTTGCAAACACGGAAATGCATCTTTACGCTTCTTTTGATGTGGGGCGAGGCTTTTTTTTTTCTTAGCTCGTTTGAAACCTCTAAACGTAAACTTATGTTTCCATTTTGGTCAAAATGGCACGAAAGTTATACGGAATTGTACACTCATAAGTAACATTTTAAATAACGACTATTTACTATAGTCACTATTCACTATATGACTCACTATTTGCATTGTAACACAACATAAACATTCTAGCCATCAATTTATCTATTCTAATGGCCAGCGATACATACACATGTTCAGCTTAAACGTCAAAAATACTATTTTTATCGAATTATTGAACTTACCGTCAGGACTGCCACCAGAACCACCAAATGCAAGCGACTAAAAGGAGCTTCACTCTTCGAGCTCCGCCTGCAACCTCAGTCTAGCAGTGCCACTTCCTGCATTGCCAACTCTATCACTATTATGCTTAAAAACTAAAAAATCCTGCTTAAACGCCGAACAGCATAACAAATATATATGATTTTTATTTTTTCACAATGTGTGTTTAGAATGTTCTCGCCATGCTTGTGTGGGCTACTTCTAGACTCTGGCTACTTTTTAAGTAAAATGGATGACCGGATGTGATGCTGGCACGATTTGCCCGGTTTAGCACGTTCTATTTCACGTCTATCTCACGTCTATCTCACGAAAGTGAATGTGTTAATGTGTTCATTCTCACATTTTTGTGAAACGTTATGAAACACGTGAAATCAGGGCCTCTATATAACACATATTCATATTGTATTCTAACAGAGTGGTATCGAAGTACGTTTACTCTCCGAGATGATCCTTGCCAGAAGTATTATGAGGTCCTGGTTGTCAATCCGATTTTGCTTGTTCCACCGACAAAGGTACATTTTTCTATATATTTTACCATCCTTTTGGTTTCCGATGCCATTTTAATGAAAGTCAGTGTACAGGCCATCACAGTCACCGTCACCAGCTTCATCACAGACCCCTTGAAGAACTTGGGTCAGGGCATCAGTGAGTTCCTCAAAGCTCTGCTGAAGGATCTGCCCGTCTCTCTTCAAATCCCGGTGCTTGTTATCATCACTCTAGCCATCTTGGTAAGACGAGACGAAAAATCCTGTGGAAGGAAAACATTCAATCCAGAGTTTGTCCTCAGGTGTTCGTGTATGGAAGTGCTCAGGCTGCTATAAAGCAAGCCATTCCCTGGCCCCACCTACATCAGCGTCAGGACCCGCCCCCTCCTGCTCTGGGAGCCAATCAGCGCCCCGCCTTAAGGCAGGATGAAGGTGTCCGGCGAGGAGGAGATGCTCCTCAGCCTCTCTACGTGCATTATGAGGACATCAGGAACCGAGCTGTCCAGGACTTCAGAGCTGGAAATGGCCATCAGAGTAACATGGACTTTCAAAATCGGGCGAACGGCATGGACGCTGGTTGTAATTTCACTGAAAGAGTTCGGGTGGTGACCGTACGGCCTTCCAGCAACTCGGATGAACCTGATATTCAGCGGTCGAATGGTGAAGGTCTCGCTGCCGGAGAGAACGGCGAGATGAATCCTGACGCGAGTGTTCCAGGAGAAGATGAAACCCAGAAGAAGCCTGAAGATGCTCCGGCTGATGGACCTACTCCCACTGCGCAAGACCCCAATCAGGGGAGCAAAGTAAGTGAAGACAAGAAAACAAAGTTATCAGTTTATATATCAAGTGTTATTTTTGTGCTTCCCTCACTTCACGTTGTGCAGCATAAGTGCGCTGGAAGGAAACGGGTTGTTCAGAACCTAACAAAGCGACAGGTTGAAGTTTTAAATCAAATTACAGCCACGTTTCATTTTCTGATTGTTTGTGACAATTTGTGGTTCTGTTGTGTTTATTTCGTATGTTATGTACTTCGGGCTCATGCATGTTTCCACGTGTGGCGTCCCGTCAAATGTCCATTCTCACTGGATTTATCATGAGTAATTTTAGCTGCCGTATTTACGCGAAGATAAGCACCCCATGTCATTTTTCAGGAACAAAATAAAAACTGAAAAAAAAAAACTAATTATTAATGAATAAAAAAATTCTGGCTTTTTATTTTTTGTTCTAACAGGTTATTTAGCCCCTGCTAAGTGTCGTTGCGTGACGAATGTTTCTTAATTCCTGTTATTGAGCGAATAAAGACGTAAATGCATGTCAGTAGTTCCATTTATATGTGATTGTTCCTGACTTGAAATGTGGAAAAAGGAGGCTTATACGTATTTACCTGCATATTTGAAATTGGCGGTTAAAAACACTGCTCTTCATCCACTAAATATGAAAACAAAAAAAACGGGTGCTTATATTCGCGTAAATATGGTATTCATGATATAATTTGTTATATTTGACATAACTTATTTTTTTTTCCAGGTAGGCGAAACGGTTCTGGATGAGAACAGTGACTTGAGCTTTTGTGAGCCAGTTCAGGAAACGGGGCAATAAACGTATTGCTGGGAGAAACGGCTAGATGGCATGTGTGTATGTATTTTTCAACGTGCTAATTTGGTTTTTTGTACAGTATATGGAAAATTTAGGTTAAATAACAAATTTGAAAAAGCACTTCAATTCTTAAATGTTTTTTATGTGCAAAATGGTTGTTGCGCTGGTTTACAGGGGCTTCGGTTGTTGGCGATCTACTGTCAGTTCATCAATATTTTAGTTTTTCGATTTTGGGAAAAACTTTTCTCGAGTATTTGTGTGTCATTGCAATTATGTGAATAAGATCACTGAGCCTTTAATGATTATCAACCTTACAGGTTAAAACATAAGGAACTGCTTTTATATACACTACAAATCAAGTGGGTCATTGTGTGAATCCAACGGCAATTTTTAAATTTCTATTGTAAATTTTTTTCAAACCTTGTGTCAGTTAGGTACCTTATTGTGTGTTGTATCCTAATTAATAAAAAAGAAAACAACTTTGTGTTGAACTTGTCATTTCGAAATGGGTATGATAGAAAACATTTATGGGCATATGCACGTAAATATCTATTTTATGTAAAGAATTGTTTTGTAAGGTGCAAATATAATCATATCTAAATGTATATATTTTTAAAATGTATCAAATATTAATGGCATCAATACGAATACGTTGCTATTTTTTACACCACAAAAAAACTGTGGTGTAAAACACAGTTGTGGTTTCTGACTTCACATTAGCTCTGTTTTTCCGTAACTCACCTGGCTACGGATGGAGACACCGCAGTCCACCTGGCTCTGGCTTTGGAATGTTCTCAAGGACTTGTGCAGCTTTTCGGCCGACGGTTACCCGACGGAGAGGCGAAAGCATGAGGTGTGTAAATGTGGAATCAGATTAGTGCCAAAAAAAAAAAACCATCAAACGTATATTTCGAACAAACGAACGAAAATGCTTCACTTTTTTTCTCGCAACACTGACAGTAGAGCTGCACGATTCTGGATGAAAAGAGAATCACGATTGTTTTTGCTTAAAATAAAGACACGATTCTTTCTGGATTTTTTATTATTTTAAGAATTCAACCCAGAAAATCAGGTTGACAAAAAGCAATATAACACATCTTACTTATAATACTTCAAATTTAAATAAATCGAATGAAAATGTTGTAAAGAAAAGAAAAATAATATTGATATTGATATCAGACTTTACCGTTGTGTTTAATCACTCATTCTCCCAGTTTAATTTGTTTTTTATTTTTTTTTAAACTCGACTTCCACGACTCAACATCCACTACAGCGCAGGTAATTAACGCGCATGACCGCAGGTGGCCGTCACGTGCGTCCAAAATACGACAGAATTCAAGTTCATCTTTCCTTTATAATATTTAAATGATCGTGCAAGCTGACAGAAACCGCTGATCGTAGATCAGAGTTTGGCAAAATCGTAAAACGATTAATCGTGCACCTCTAACTCACAGCTGATGTGCGAAACCATGTCTGTAGGCACCATGGTTAAAATGGCATCCCACTCCATAAAGTACTTAAAACTTTAACGAAGTTTGGTTTTACTTACAAGGTAATATGTAATCGTACAATGAGCATACAAATTAAACTCACGCCGAAGACCGGGGCTTTAAATATTCATACAATCCGCACACAATATCTGGGCAAGGCACTTTAAGTCAAAAGAAATTGAAGCAGAAATGAAGCTACCAGCATTTACCAGCAACTGCATCTACTCTCTTTAGATTTGATCAACTTGAAGAAAACGAACACCATGATTAAAAAAAAACCGAAAGTGTGCCATCACCTCTACATTAAGTTAATTAGCTGAACTCCTAAAAGACCCAAAACACGCAGATGGTAAGTGATGATGAGGATGTTTTGCATCATTATTGTGTCACAGTCTCATTCATGGTTTTCTTTGTTTTTCATTATTTTTGGTTTTTAGCCAGATGAGAGAATCTGGCACATTGATGTGGAGGTCAAGATCACCTGACAAATGAACGATTGTATTCAAAAGATCCCAGCCTATTTAATTAGTTTTTCTTGTAACTAATTGTTGTTGTTTTTTGAAAGTACTTTGATCTAGGTCTTATACTAGGTTCTAGGACTTATACTAGGCTCTAGCTAAAATGTACCTTAAACAATAATTTTACAAAATAAAAGTTGCTGTGTCACCTTTATTACCGAGGAACATTATAACACGTCTTTGTTAATTTAGTTTCAATTTGTTTTGTTTTATCATTGTTTTAACATTATATATCGTTTATAAAGTATATGGTGTTATGGTTTTTTTGGGGGGTTTATTTAAACCCTAAAAAAGTAGGGTTTTGTTTTGACCCAGAGCTACAAAAATTTTTATTTCAACTACATTTTTTCTTGGCTACATTACTTTTACAGATGAATTGCAAAATGTTCCTTGCAAATATATTTCTTGCTGTTGTTACACTGCTGGCTTGCTTTCTGTTGGTACTGGTTGGGCAGAATCAACAGCTCTGTCTCTGGGGTCAGCAGGTCAGAGTGGGCGGGGTCTCTGTCTGGTCTGGTTGTTGTGACATTGTTTCTCCATCTTTGGACCTCATTTTCTCTTCCGAAGCTTCTTACTCACTGGTGACCTTCTCATCACACCCAGATGTGTATGTTTCCTCTGGACAACAGAAGTTGTCTTTCTCTTCAGAAAGACCAGCTCATCATTATCACTTTGTCATTATTTTTCTTCACGTTCTCAAACAATCACATTCAGGTCTTGGGTACTTTTCTCACAATTCTTTCTCACTTTTGCTTGAAATTGTGAGATGCAGATTCTCAAGATAGTCAAGAAGATGCAAGACAAACACACACCACGGTCTCTACTTTTAAATTGTCTAAATATTCCCACTTTTATTTTGTTTTTGGGCAGATAAACACAGCACATGATTGGAAGATGAGCTGGTTGTCAGTTTTTTGTGTAGAAATGCAGTTATCATTTGGTTTTGCTTATCTGTTTAGGACCAGGTCGGAAATGTAAAAATATATTTTTTTTTTATTTTGAGCATTTTAATAATTTGATGTTTTTTAAATTTAGTTTTTATTTTGTTAAAGTAAGTGTTACTGACAAAGTCAAAAAGCCTTGAAGCGATCAACAAAATATTTTTGGTAGTTTCTTGCCTTTCAAAATGAAAACGGGTCGAACACAAGAGGAAGGTGCCCGTAGTTTGACTTATGTCTGAACAGTGCCACCTACTGGATACAACATTATATTGTATATTGCGTTGTGTTATATTATGCGTAAAAATTGTCATAGAGGCTTGGAATTTTCTTAGATGTGATACTAAAAATAATGTGCATGTGTCCTTAAAAATGTTCTGTCCTTCTCCTAAAATATTGAAAACTTAAAAAAAGTATTTTTTTCAGCCAACCAGTTCAATTTGTAGGGTTAATTTAAGGAACCATTTTGGCAAAAAGACTGAAAATGGGAATGCATTTTTTTTAAGATAATTGGTTTGATTGGTTTGCTGTTTTAATTGAGTCACATTCACTGGAATCTTAACACGTGATCAAAGTGTCACGTGTTAAGATTCAGATACAAAACAAACGTGATAGCAGTGATCAAATGCCATTTTGATGAACGGCAAGTGAACAGTGAGCTTTAAGAGGAAAGCGCTTCATTAAGAGGAAAGAGAATCGTCAGCTCTGAATGGTCAGATGAGAATGTTAAGAGCCAATGAGAAGCCTGCATGTGTTGCTCACTGTTCATTAACTCTTTAATATTTAAAACAAAGCATAAACACATTTACATGAACCTGTTACATTAACAAGGAGCAATTGAAGCTATTTGTCGTAACAGTAGACAATATGTTTAAATGAAAAATATCAAGACTAGAACATGAAAATCAACATGGACAGAATTTCTAGGCGCAGTCGAGGCGGAGGGGGATCCGCTTCGGTGACCTCGGGATCGAGTCTCTGCTTTTTGCAGATGATGTGGTCCTGTTGGCTTCGTCGGGACGTGATCTCCAGCCCTCACTGGATCGATTTGCTGCCGAGTGTGAAGCGGCCGGGATTGGAATCAGCACTTCCAAGTCCGAGACCATGGTTCTCGACCGGAAAAGGGTGGAGTGCTCCCTGCAGGTCAGAGACAGGGTCCTTCCCCAAGTGGAGGAGTTTAAGTATCTCGGGGTTTTGTTCACGAGTGGGGGGAGGATGGAGCGGGAGATCGACAGACGGATCGGTGCTGCGTCCGCGATAATTAGGACGCTGCATCGGTCCGTCATGGTGAAGAGAGATCTGAGCCAAAAAGCAAAGCTCTCGATTTACCAGTCGATCTACGTTCCTACCCTCACCTATGGCCACCAATTGTGGGTGGTGACCGAAAGAACGAGATCCCGGATACAAGCGGCGGAAACGAGCTTCCTCCGCAGGGTGGCTGGGCTCTCCCTCAGAGATAGGGTGAGGAGCTCGGCCATTCGGGAGGAGCTCGGAGTAGAGCCGCTGCTCCTTCGGGGATAAGCGGCAGAAGACGGTACGGTAGAACATGAAAATGTGTTATATGAGGAATACCAAGACAAGTGCCAAATTAAGTAAACTGGCACAATTTTATAGATTTTATAGAAAAAAAAAAAGCTATACTGAAAAGCTTTTTTAAAAAAATTAATGAAAATAAATTTGAGTTTTGTTGGTAGGAGCTTTCTATTATAGGTCAAAAATGTATGCAAAAGTAAGAGAGTACAGTATTTTGTTTTTCAAAAATGCCGGTAGTGTGCTGGTTTGCGGCCTCAAACAAGCGCCTTCCCGCGATTGGCTGCAGCGCTGCCGTGTTTTTATTGCTTCAGTCTTCAGCCTATCAGAGACAAGAGCATTTTTCCATGTGTAATGTCTTGTTGTTCCCTACTTTTAGGAAACAATGGTTACTGTCGCAACCTCAGACGTTCTTAGTTTGGCTTGGAATTTTATTGCTCCGGCAGCACATATACTACTAAATTAGAGTGATGAAAATACTGACATGGGATGCGGAAAAAATGAATGGTTGTATTTTTGTGCATGTTTGAAATCACAATTATAAGCAGCCTGCAAGTTTTTGATCCGCTAAATTTGGAAAAAGACAGGTGCTTTTATTCGTGTGATTACGGTACTTGTATTTTTAAACAGACCATTTAGGTTTTGTAGAAAATTCTTCAGGTTAAATGCAAATACAAAAAAGCACTTTTTACTTTTTTTTTTCAATTTTATGTTCAAAATGATTGTTGCACACTGCCAGTTGACCAACGTCTTTTTCTTTGCATTTTGTGAAAAGCATTGTCATTTGTGCAAAAGTGACGTGAGCTGTTAATTAATTTTTCTATTAGATTAAAACATATTCAAGTGCTATCATATACACTACAAATAAGTGTGATTCAGACATCGTTTTAATTTTTTATTGTTGATTTTTTTTTCTTTTTCATACACTTTTAATTTATAATTGTATTTATAATTAAATGTATAAATCATCGTGAAATTCGCTGATGACACAGTGATGGGAGGTCTGATCACCGACAACGATGAGACGGTCTACAGAGAGGAAGTCATCACTCTGATTCATTGGTGTGAGGAAAATCCCCTCTCACTCAACATCAGTTAGATCAAGGAGCTGGTGGTGAATTTCTGAAGCCATCAACTGGACACCTGTGGAACTGGTCAGAAGCTTCTAGTTCCTCTGTGTCCATATCACTGAAGGCCTCATATGGACTGTCCACACAGATGCAGAGCTAAAGAATCCACAGCAGCAGCACCTCTGTGGAGGCGATCGACTCGCATTTCAAATCAGCTATAAAATACACGAAACCATTATTTATCAGTGGTGCGGGGTCTCTGTCTGGTCTGGTTGTTGTGATTGTTTCTCCATCTTTGGACCTCATTCTCTCTTCTGGAGCTTCTTACTCACTGGTGATCTTCTCATCACACCCAGATGTGTTTCCTCTTGATGACACAAGTTGTCTTTCTCTTCAGAAACCAGCTCATCATTATCACTTTCCCGAACAATAACATTCAGATCTTGGATGCTTGAAATTGTGAGATGCAAAAGGAGATGCAAGACAGACAGACACACATACACGTGGAAAATGACCACGTTCTCACATATTTATTTAAACAAACAAACTTGTGAACGAGAACACACACACCAGACGCAAATTCCGCCTTAACAAATAACATAAAAAAAACAAAAAAAAAAACATTAAAATGCGTTTAAACAACATTTCTGCACAAGTGCTGTTTTTATGGAAGAATGTTCAAATATAACGCTTACATGCGAAGAGATGACTTGTATAACCACAGAATTTTTACGAATATGAAATCATGTAATTTTGCGAATTACTGCCCCCCGCTGGAAGTTTTGTAATCGACTAAATACAATTTTTATTGCGTTGAGGGAACATAAAACATTTTGGTAAATTTTAAAAGCTGTTAAATGTACATGTTTTTTTATGTTCAAACGCAAACAAATACTGATTATGTTATGATTGTAATGCAAATTTACAAGAAAATGTTTGTATGCATGTACACATATATTTATTTATTTATTATTGTTTTATAATATACATATACAGTATATATCTAAATGGATGTACAGTATATATTACTATTTTTATTATAATAATATATAAGTGATTTTTAATCGCGTTATTAATTAATAGTAATTAATAGTAAGTACGATTTTGTCCACACAAGAAATGTAACTGTCGGCTTCCCTTCATCCCATTGGTCAGTGGGCGGGCTCGTGCGTGAATGTGTTGCAGGTGTGACGTAAAAATCAGGTCAATTTGGTGCGTAAGAGCGTTTAGTGAGGAAGTTTGAGAAAGTTTTGGTCAGCGGCAGATCGCATGGAGTTATCTGACAGATTTTTTCACGGAGTTCGGGTGGACGTTTCAAGGTAAGGTTCGATGTAATTTTATTTAAGTAAACAGAAGAGTTTGAATATTAGTAGAACAGTAGGATGGACTTAGACCTGTTGTTGTGTTAACAGAGTTTCTCCGCCAGTTATTCAAAAACTCTCAAATGCTCTTTGACTTTTGTTATGCCGTTTGTTATGTCCCATAGGATATTAATCAAATAAAAATGTTGTCAAATAAATGCTGATTATATTTTAGAAAGTTTGTATACACACACCCTAAGTAATGTCAACAACACAAGCTTGTGTCAAAATCAGGGCCCATGAGCCACAGTCTTGTAATAATTATAGCTGTGCATGGAGATTTTTTCACGGAGTTCGGGTGGACGTTTCAAGGTAAGGTTTACTTTACTTAAAAGCAATTTTTTTTTAACTTTTTTTCCATTTTTTTTTTTTTGCAGACAGTTCACATTGTCTAAAATCTTATTGAAAGGACATGCTTTTATGGAAAACAAACTGTTGATCTATATACATTTATATAATTTAATCTTAGTGCCACTGAGTTTGCCACCATCTTTAGAGTAATAAACATTACAAAATTCTCTTTGAACAGGGAATGATGATGTTTCATTTGTTGTCACAGCTTCATCTCCCCGGACACTGATAAAGTGGCGGAGCAGGTTCTAAGAGATGATCTGAGATTTTACTTCATGAATCCGTGTGAGAAGTACAAGACTCGCCGACAGTTACCATGGAAACTAGCTGTACAGATTTTAAAAATATTTATGATTACACTTCAGGTATTACGTTTTTGTTTTTTATTACTATACATAGATTTTTTTATTATGTAAAACTTTCTTTAAACATCTCTTTTTTTGACGTATGCTGTGAACATTATGTTTATTTATCAACACCAAAGTTCATGGGTTCAAATAAAATGATATATTCAAAAAGTGCTAAATGCATGTAAGTGCTAATTGGATACATGTAGCTTATAAGCTTATACGCATAATGCATATATACTTCTATAATATAATTTTAATTGTGGCATCTGTACGTGTGTGTGTGTGTGTATACATGCATATTTATACACACACACACACACACACACACACACACACACACACACACACACACACACACACACGTATGCTACAATTAAACTAGTAATAAATCTAAAAAAGACCAATTTATAAATTATATTATTTTTTCATTATAATTCATAAATTGCATTTTATTTAACAAATTAATTCTTTTAACTATAAACACAATATTCTACACTAGTACATTTTTGTGACTTTTTTTTTATACATCTTTATATGAAAGCTACAAGTCTTAATGAGATTGGGAACGTCTATTATATATATTTTTTCCTTCTCAAAGCTCATTTTCTTTGGACTGAATAACCAGCTTGTGGTGTCTTACAAAGAAGAGAACCTGATGGCCTTCAAGAATCTGTTTCTGAAGAACTACAGTGGTGTGGATGAAGATGACTACAGCATTGCCCTCTACTCCAAACGACAAGTGCATGACAGTCTATATTACATCATAGATCAGGTCTTTAAACATGCAGCTTTTCTTCAGTCCTTAATTAAACTCACAGAATGTCTAAATCATCCGAAAAACAGTATTCACAGTTACAGAACCTGTCTGTGGCTCCCATTACTTACGCTGAAGAGGACGGAGAATTCCAGCCCATGCGTCTCTGTAAGGAGAGCTACAAGAAAGGCAGCGAGGAACCCTATGATATTTCTACTCCGATTGAGTCTGGTAACTTCCTATTCATTTAAAATACAGGCTTTGTTATCTCATCATAACTGATTTGTTTTTGTCATTTGCAGTTTGTCTGAATGTCGATCAAAAATCCGCTAAAAGCTGCAGAGTAAACAATGCCTCTTTTTTTGAGCTGGACTATTATAGGTTGGGAAGTAGCTTTTACTCATGCCATTGTGTGAAAATATATCTAATATTTTTGTGTGAATTGCAGACTTGTGGATATAGAGATTACTTTTGCACTCAAAGGAATTAATCTGCAGACGATTTCCTCACACGAGTTGCCAGATTGTTACACATTTTTGGTCAAAGTAAGATTTACTTGCATATTGTTGTTTCTTAGATTGATACACTGTATTGTTAATAAATCTTTTTTTTTTTTTTTTTGCAGATTTACTTTAATAACCATTGCCATAGTGGGAAAGTGAAACTTACACTTGATTTTGAAGCAGTTAGTAGTCTCTGCAAAAACTGGAAGATTTCTGGAACCGGTATGGGCAAAAATTCACATCTTAATTCACTGTATTGTATTACCAAAACCACTTTGTGATTTGGGAGCCAAAAAGAAAAAAACACGCTCTAACTAAACATTTTTCGAACATAAATATGGATAAAAACAAACAGGATTATTATTCCAGATTAAATAACCTTTAATCCTTTAAGGTTATTTAAAATATACATCCTGTCATAATACAACTCAGAAACATAAACATACTGGGACATATAAAATGACTTGGCGTTGTGCTTTTTAGTAAATGTTACAAAATTTCAATGACTTTACTACGGCTAAAGCATTGCATTATGGGATATGTAGTCTGTGTTATGAGTGCTAGCTGAGTTTAACTGTACGGGACATTTTTATGTGCTTTTTGGTGATTTATTTTTTTTTGCGCTTTGATGGTGAAAAGTGAGTTCTAAATTTTGCTATAATTTCTATTGTAATCTCATCAGTTAGTTGTCTGTGGATGATCAACTGTAGCCTTCCGTGTCGTTTTAGCTCAGAAGCGCACACACTATTTGCTGATCTTCGATGGATTCGTTATTGCCATTTGTCTGGTTTCTGCCGTGCTTTGTACACGTTCCATCATTCTCGCAGTGCGATTGCTTCAGGTAAACACATTTAATTTGTATAATCTGAGCACTAAATACAGTAAACGCATCTATTACATGATCAATTACATGTTTTCTTTTACATTTTTTTCTTTCTTTTTGCTGTTGCTCTTTTGTAGCGCTTTTCTAGATTCTGTCTGGAGAACTACAATCACGACGTGTGTGAAGACGACCAGAGGGAGTTTTTGAACGGCTGGTACATCTTGGTGATCATCAGTGACGTTCTGGCCATCATTGGATCAATACTGAAGATGGAAATTCAAGCTAAAGTATCTACATGCAAATCACTGACTCACTAAATTGGTTAAACACATTGTGGTCAAAATGTGATAAATAGTGGACCGTAATTCATAAAAACTATTATTTGAAAAGTCATTTTTATTATAAAATCTATATGGTTTAGTTATTTTATAACTAAAAATGCTACATTAATTTTTTTTCAATATCCAACATTGTTCACTGGTTATTTATTACTTTAGTTTTTTTTTTAAATATTAATTTGAGTTTATAGTTTGGTTGCATGGTGGCAGCAATATTGCTTTTTAACTTATTAAAGCTCATAACTTTTTCACTAACTTTAAATAAATTTGACAATAAATACAACATCAACATAAATACAGTATTGTGACGATCATGTAAAGTTATTATATTCATGTATGTTCTTTGCTTATAACTTTAAGAGTCTGACAAACTACGACGTCTGCAGTATATTTTTGGGCACATCAACTTTAATGGTCTGGGTTGGAGTGATCAGATATCTGGGATACTTCCAGAAGTACAACGTGGGTGAAGCTACACCACAATATCTATTCTAAACAGCTCCACAAAAGGATAATGCCTGGGTTTTTATTTCTTAAATGTTTGGCAGGTCCTTATTCTCACCATGCATGCAGCCCTGCCAAAGGTCTTGCGCTTTTGCTGCTGCGCTGGAATGATCTACCTTGGATACACCTTCTGTGGGTGGATAGTTCTTGGTCCCTACCATGAGAAGGTGAGAGGGGAAAAAAAATACAAACACACATTTTATTTATACTGTTTGTTTGTATCTGTCTGTCTGTGTCTATCAATCGCTTTTATACAGTATAAAATATAAAGCGCTTTTAAACTGAGCAAAACAAACATAGTTTATATTTTCAGGATTCCTACACTTTCTGAAATGTCAAATTCAAGCACTTTCAATGTACATTTTAGAGTTTTTCAAGTTTTCTTGTCCTCATACCAAAATACAAATATAAAGTGATTTAGCAACTAATGTATATGTTTAAATACAAATAAATACCATTATAATGTTAAATACTAAATTAAATACTAAAATGTGCTAAAGATTATTCTAAAGTTTAGTATGAACGTGGCGTCGAAACCTTGTATGACCAATGATCCAGAATCCACTGTTCAACAAAATTTTCAAGCATTTTCAAGGATTACAAGCACCTGTAGGAAGGAACCCTGTATTTTTTTTCCATAAACATTTTGTCACATGTAGTTTTTATAATGTACAGTAGGTGGCAGCATTTGTCAAATGTTGGCTCTTCACTCAGTTTGAAGGTCTGAGTCGTGTGGCAGAGTGTCTCTTCTCCCTGGTCAATGGAGACGACATGTTCCCAACGTTTGCGGAGATTGAGCAGAAGAACACCATGGTGTGGCTTTTCAGCAGAGTGTATCTCTACTCGTTCATCTCCCTCTTCATCTACATGGTTCTCAGCCTCTTCATTGCCCTCATCACAGATGCTTACGAGACCATCAAGGTACCGCCAAAACATTTCACAAATAAATGAAGCTAGACATTCACTCCGTGCCAGTGTCTTGTTTTATTCACTTAGTTTATTCCTCCAGGGCTATCAAACATCAGGCTTCCCGATGACGGATCTCCAGAGGTTCCTCGTGGAGCAGAAAGAAGGTTTCTCTCTCCAGGGGCTGGACGGGGCTGGGAAGGAGAGCTGCGGAGTCCTGGCCATCAATTCTTCGGTTATGATGTGCTGCTGCAAAAGGTCGAGTATAAAATCCCAGACGTCAGATGCCGAGCAGCCGTTTTTAAAGCCCTGAGGTCAGCCCACTATGGCTGGAGAAATGGAATTAGTGGTGGGAGAGAAAGATGGACACACCCAGCAAAGTGCTGATTACAGAGCAACGTTTCTGCGGGAAAAACACACTTTCCCCTGCACCAGTATAAACAAATGAGTGTGTAGGGGGACGCCGCAGCCCCCATCTCGCCCATTAATGTTTCATGTCGAAATCTTCACTTTTGTGGGCCATTTAGCCGAGCCCTGTTCTCAAATATCTGTGTGGTTTTTGCTTTCATTGCAGATGAGAAACCAAACTCCACCAGAGATGCTTTTTATTGTCTTTTTGACTGGCCTGCGAGTCGGGCTATAATTTGACGCTGTATTTATCTATATATTATCGTAAAAGCCACTTATGATGATATTTAGCTTCCCCGAGCATATTACGCTAGGAGTATGGCCTTTGGATTAGATCACATGGCAATCTGTTCCACAAATAGACGGTCTTGAATGACTAAAAACCTTAAATGGAAAGGATGCAATAATGGGAGTTGTGATTTTTACGGACAAAAGACCATTTCTAAACAGGATGGTTATGTCAGTAAATCCAGATTGTCGTAGTTTTAAATTATTTTGTGATTATCACAAAGCAGTACAAGTGTAAATTTTTGTTTTATTATTTTGTGAATTAGTTTTGTTTTTTTATAATTACAATTTTGTCATTGAATTGCTGCAAAATATTTGAAAAAAAAAAAAAAAAAATCATAATCATTATGTAAACATATATTTTTTGTTTTTCAAATGTTGTCCAAGAACCAAAGAGTTTTGAGGAATTGTACAAATTAATTTAGGTTCCTCAATCTAGTGAAATTTCCTTAAAAGTACCTAATACTCTTTTGAAACCGTTGCAGATCCCTATTTTAAACCCAAACTTGTTCATCACAATCTGAACTGGGATTTAAAGTGTGGAACTGAAATTGATCTTTTTCTAGGCTCTAATGCTTCTAAGATTGTAACCCTTAATGACTTGAGCTTTTCACATGCATTTATTGTTTATATATCTAATTTTGCTTCCTCTGATTTGGGTTCCACAGGCTTCCTAAAGACGATACCATCATTCTCATCAGTTAGCGACAACAGAAAACGGTACATTACTGTAACACACCAATGGTCCTGCAATTCAATGGATGTAGTGGCCGCTGATTATTTCTTTGGGATTTTCTGGAAACGTGCATTTGAAACATGTTTTCCCTGAGGAACAAAAATCTGTGAATGCACTACAATTAAATCAAGACCGCAATATTAGGAGAATTCTGAAAACCTATCCCTGTTTAATGGCATATGATTGAGGAAGTAATTTTTAATGTATAGTTGTTGTTATTATGTTGTAGTCACTAAGACATTTCTCTTCACACTGTTTGCTTATTGCACTTTGAACGCGTCATTTTATCAGCGCAAGCACGTGCCAAAGACGTTACGTCTGAACTGCGTAAAGAATGTTGGAATGCATCTGAACTTAAAAAAAAAGATAATATATCTGTGCGTATCATCTTTAAAACATTTTAAACACTGTCCTAAGTTTAATAAAAAATGCTTTGTGTGTGTAATACTTCTACTCTGTTCTCAAATGCTGTTGTAAAAAAAAAGGCACGCTCGTGTCTAGTTCGTTTTTTTTTTTTTTTTTTTTTTTAATTTTTTTTTTTGCAGACTGCTTTCATCCCAAGGTTTTAATTTTCTTGTTCAACTTGTTTCTAAATTCGCGTGTAATTGTGAGCTCTACCTGTATAATCACCGTCGGTCGGGGGCCGCCCATTCGTGCACGCGCAGTTACGCAACGCCGTGACACCACCTGAGCGCGCGACATTCAGCTCACGTGACGCAATCCTCCTTATTTGTAGTTTACCGGCACCGGTGGTTCAGCGAATTGAATCCAAAATGAAAAGCAAGCAAACTCTGCCATGTTGAGTTTTTCTTAAAATGTGGTATTGAATTGTAGTTCACCATATTTAAACGTAATTTGGAAGTTGCGCTTCACGCCCACGGCCAGAGGAATCTCCTCCCTAAGTTCTCCAGATCAAACTTCAACACACTTCGTCTTCACCAGCGCTGCGTGTCGACAGTCAACTCGGTTCCTGATGGAGAAAGACTTGAGAACCTGACGAAGTTCTCTGGTGAGTATTTGACTTCTAATATTCTTAAAGTAATGCCTAAATCAAGCGCGAGCGTGTGTACAAAATCTATTGCGGATCGGAATGCAATGTTCTACGTTTTACCTGGAGATAAACGCAAGTATTTTTTCGTGAGTAAGATGTTACGTGTTAGATTTTTATTCAGTGTTATTATTTGTTAGTTTTTTTTTAAACGGTACATCGTCTTGGATGTATACAGTAATGTGTATAATTAATTTTGCAGGTAGAGGCTTGTCACAGATTATTTTTTTCCAGAACAAATTAAATCTTGAAAGTATTGGGGCAAATGCCGATTTGGACAGTTAGGAAGTTCTCTAACGCACAATAATCTAAAATGGGTAGTGTTTGAACTGTCCACGTGCTCCGGGTGTGTATGTGTGTACTGCTGTGGACAACACATATCAAATTAAAGGGTTAAACGCAGAGAACAATTTCCTAGCATGGTTCTGATCCAAAGTGGCCGAAAGTGTTTCCTTAGTTTCAGTGTTTTCCAACGATGCTAAAGTCAGTTGGTGATGTTTAGGTTATTGTGTTTGTGTGGCAATAGATAGGATGTGCGGATGGATGGATGTGAATATTTTCTCATTCTTAAACACTCATCGTTAATATTGTCTCTTCTCCTCCCGTAGTGTTTTGTCTCGAGATGGCCAGGAACGGTTGCTATCATGACCAGCCAATGAGCTTTTTCTACAACAACCAAAACATCACATCGGTGGAGTGGGAGCAAACCCAGCTCATCCTGGTCCAGTGCGCCGGATCCATCGGATGTCTCTTCATCCTGGTGGCCAACGCCATGATCATCACAGCAGTGATCACAAACAGAAGATTTCACTTCCCCTTCTACTATCTTCTCTCCAACCTGGCCGCCTCGGACTTTCTGGCCGGGATCGCGTACGTGTACCTCATGTTCAACACGGGCAAAGTGTCGCGCGAGCTGACCGTCCAGGGCTACTTCTTCCGCCAGGGTTTGCTGGATGCAAGTCTGTCAGCATCTCTGGCCAATCTCCTCGTCATCGCCCTGGAGCGCTACATCTCCGTCATGAACTGGAAGGTCCACAGTAACCTGACCAAACGCCGCGTTACTCTTCTGATCGCACTCGTGTGGGGAATCTCCATATTCATGGGTGCCTTGCCGAGTTTGGGCTGGAACTGTATTTGCAGTCTGGACTCGTGCTCCAAGCTGGCGCCCATCTTCAGCCGGAGCTACCTGATCTTCTGGTCCGTCTCCAACCTGGTGCTCTTTTTCATCATGCTGTCCATTTACTTGAGAATTTACATCTATGTGATGAAGAAAACTCACGTCTTGAAGGCTCACACGTCATCATCCGTAAATCGGAAGAGAACGCCGGCCAAGCTCATCAAAACTGTGATGACTGTACTGGGTGAGTTCTCTTGGATTTTCGCGTTTCTGGAAGATTCCACAGGCGTAATGTTAGAAGTCATGTTAGCCCAGCGTATCAAGGAACCTACACTACAACAAAGAACATTTTTTTTTCAAAAAGAACGGATGATTTGAAGTGTAAGATGCTCAGGTCTGAATTGATAATATTTTCGTTGTGCCTTTAGTATGAATCTTTAATCGGTGAAAAATGAACAAAACTACAGTAGATACAGTGTCAAAAAAACATGTATACTGTACTGTATATGGTTGCTTTTACGGTAAAGTACCGGCAGCTGGTGGCCAAAACTCTACTTTTACTGTTAAATCGTACAATTGTACAATTAAATTGTTAATTTACAGCAAAAAACAATTAGCCACAGTTGTTGGTAATATTATTGATTAAATAATTAAAAATAAATGTGCCAATTTCATTATTTGGGAAGAAAAACCTAGGTATTTACATGGATATATTTTAATTTTAAAATAAAACAGTTTTTGTATTTATGTAAAAACGCTCTTTTACGGTAAAATATTGATCTGTGCACAGAATAATTTAGATTAAAAAACAAGTTTAAAAAATATATATATTTACGTGGAATACCAAATCAGCCCGTAGGTTCGTTAAAGAAGCAGCGCACACACATTCCAGTCGATGATACGTGCGAGTTGGTATGAATCACTCCCCTGAAACCTGAAGTTCAATGGCTTCCATTATTTTCTCACAAGTCACTGTTGTTCCTGAGGTGTCCAAAGTCCACAGTCTACAGGCGTAATAAAGACACACACATGTCCTTCTAGATAAAAATCCTGCCGGATCTTATGGTTTATACTCAAATCTTAAAAAAACTTCAGTGTGGGTAAATATTATTATAGAATTTAATACCAGCATGGCAAATATTTACAGTGAAGATAGGTGATCTCACATCCTGATACCACATGTCCGTAACAGAAGGAATTCAAACATGCAACTTGAAATAAATAATTATTTAAAATTGTTAATAAAATAAGTAAACGATTAAAATAAGTCAGCCAGCTTGAAATTTGTTTATTTTTAAGCATAACTGTATAACATTAATTTATATAAACATAGCTGCCTAAAAGAGTGTGCTCTTAGCTTGAAATATGATATTTTAAGTCTTTAATTTATTTTATTTACATTGTTTTTTTTTTTCAATTAGTAAGTCTTATTAGTGAATTTCAATTTAAAATCCATTCACATTTCTTAAATGAGAATTGCTTGAAACTGTCTTGTACTGCTTGGTATCACTAGATAAGAGGGTCCATGTGGAGGAGTGGTCTTGTAAAAAAAAATCTTCTAGCATCTGCAAGATTTTAGAATTTGTTGTGTGATGGGTATAATGGTTTTTCGAATGCTTTAAAATCTTAAAACCGTCCTTCGGATTACTTTTTGATGCATAATTCCCGTAGAAATGCACATAACCCGAGAAGCTTGGAGGGAAAAACTACAACAACATCTGCAACATGGCGCTGAATGGGAACGCCAGCGAAACCACAGAGGAAGCCCTGTTTGATGAGGGTTTGGCACAAAATACTTTCCAAATAAACGTTTGAGAACTTTCACATTTGATCAAACGCACTGGTTTATAAACGTATGGCTATTGCCACAGCTGTATAATTATTTCAAAAAGCAGAAAAATACATAAAGCGTGCTTAAGTTAAAGCAAAACAGATCCGGGACTTTTTTTTTTTTGTATAAACCGTTTTTCTGATCACTATAGGAATATTTTAATACAGTTAAAACTTTATGTCTTGCACGGGAGTTAAATGCGTTCACAGTAGCTTCTGGAACATCCGTCTTTATTGTTTTCAGTCCGCCGAGTGTTTCTTAACCCTCGGGAAACGTGCCGCTACACGTTTAGCACGTTTCGTCCAAGCTTGTTTTGCGGTGTCGCGTCTCCATTTCTCCAAAGTTCTTTTTTTTCCCGCAGTGACCTTGTCAGGCGGATAAAAGGTTGTTTGGCATGTCTGAGCAGAATCTTTGTATTATCGTGTAACAAAAGGCTTATTATTGGCCGTTACGTGACATATTTTCACCGACTGTGGGATTATAAAACATATTTTTTGTCTTTTAGGGGCGTTTGTGATCTGCTGGACCCCCGGACTCGTGGTCCTGCTCTTGGACGGATTAAACTGTGAGCGATGCGAAGTCCTGAAATTCAAACGCTGGTTGCTCCTGCTCGCCGTTCTCAACTCCGTCATGAACCCGATCATCTACTCCTACAGAGATGAAGAAATGTGGACGACCATTAAGAACCTCATGCGCTGTGTTTGCAGTGGAACGCGACGAGAGCGCTCCTCAAGAGCCAACGTCCAGCGCGGCTCCGGCCGGGAGACCACCAGCAGTCTCCGGGAGAACATGATGGATGAAAGCAAAGTCTCCACGCAGGAGATACTGACGTCTACATGAAGGACCAGCTTTTCTAGGTCATGATTAGACTTTTCTCAGAGCTTTTCATAGACATGATGAAAAGGGGAAAAGAAATGTCACTATGGGAATTTATAGACCCAGCAAGTCTGAGCAGGTGAGCCCCATTTGAATCCAGAGAACGAAATCTACAGGCCGAACAAAATACCTGTGCAGCATTTCACCGTCGTCAAACGAAACGCCATGAAGAATCCAGCCGACAAACTGTTAACTCCAAACCGGTTTTCTTCCCTGACGTCTTGGAGTCATGACTCAGCTGCTTGCGCAATTCCGTACATCTCACCTGCTTTCGATTGCCACATGAAAACCGATGCCACCGGGACAACGAAATGACTACAAATCGTCCTGCTGATGCCGTCTTCGCAGTGAAGCTGGCCTGAAGAACTTCCTCCAGGTTCCTGTGTCAGACGACTTATTTAAGTGTAAACAGGATGAATCCACTTCCGGTCCAAGAAAACACTCCAAACAGCTGCTCGCAGGAAACCACTTCAGCCATGCGAATGAGTTTGAAGTGTTTCACCTTGGGTTCTTTACGGGAAACGCTTGATAGAAAAGCTCATAGATTACTCGACTAATGGCTTTCTTCTTAAGATAAGGTTTATTAAAAGAAAACTGTCATAACACTACTTTGTTACAACTTAAGTAGCAATTTAACTTCATCCCATTTATTTTTCCTTCCACCCGCTTTTTCCATGAATTCATGTACAAACCTTTACGGAGGATTGTAGATATTTCATATTATTGTTTCTCTTGTATATGTGACTATCCAGTAAGAGCCAATGGAAATCCTGTAAAGAATCACTATCCAGTAAGAGCCAATGGAAATCCTGTAAATAATCACTATCCAGTAAGAGCCAATGGAAATCCTGTAAAAATCACTATCCAGTAAGAGCCAATGGAAATCCTGTAAAAATCACTATCCAGTAAGAGCCAATGGAAATCCTGTATATAACCATATTTAGTAAGAGCCAATGGAATTGTCTGGTGCTTTCTGCATGTTTTTGCCTGTAAATCAGTGTATTTTGCATTGTGTGCTAGACTAATTGTGCTAAAATCTGTACTAACACACTACACGGAAAACCTGTTCTCCCTGAAATAGCAGATTAGAGAGAGTTCTGCTAAAAACAACTGTCCGAGTAATTAACTGTGAATGGTATCTGAGGAAAAACAGTTTCACTTGTGCTAATAATTTTTAAATAAAACATTTCATAGAAACCTTGATTATTTCAATATCTCCACTCTAATGTTTGTTTTTGTTCTGGATGTACACCAATTCAAAATTATTGTATTTTCCATCGCATCTCTTAAACCCTTTGTAGTACAGTCCTATTTTTTATGTCATGGAAATTGAAAGTTCCAGTCATATTACACATGTATCTGTATTTATTACCACAGGCAGCTACACTCTATAATCCATACATTGTTTGACATAAATTTGAACTAGTCAACTACTAGTCTGCTAGTAAACTATACTATCATTTTCACATGTCTTTTTAAAATGCTCTGATTGGCTGATTTTGGATTTGTCTGAATTCTTTGTCTTGGATTCTGAGAGTCCAAATAAAAATAGTTGTTAAGACCCCTAAAGCTTGTTTTCATATGTAAACGGCCTTGGCAGAATTTAGGTTTGACTTGATGACTTGATTCATAGATGTTCTTCTACACTTGGAACAAAAGAGGTCCAAACACGGTGTGCTTCATATAACCAGGTGAACGCATGAAGCCATCGATACTCGTTTTCTCAGGGTTGGGTTTGTCTCTTTCAGTGAAATCAAAACTTTTTGTTTCAGAAACATCTATAGATGACCAGATCCAACACGACTTGAAACAAAGACTTCCTCATCGCTATGAACCACCAGTAAGTCTTCCAAGACATTTTAATACTACGTTGGTCTACACTTCTACAGTAAATTAATATACGTGTGATTGATGTTGTATTGTTCTCTATTTAAAAATATGTTTGGCAAAAACCGTTACCAAATGGGTCAAGTATGGAATAAAAGGGTTGGAAATCCAGACTGGGAGTGTCTTTCACGCTTCTGTCATTGTCTCGAATCGTTTTATGAAGACAACGCTAAGAACCAGATTTTCCAGTTCAGGTTGCAGGTCCATTTCGAAAGAACGACTTGTGTGCTTATCTCATGCGGCAGATTCTTTACTTTTACGTTTTTTAAATTATTTTTCCCAAAAAATAATTTCTGGCTAGTTGACGGAAAGTTTTCAGAATACTGTGTACGAGAGTTCAATTTAGAACATTTTATTGAAACATTATGCTGGAAAAATGTTCAATTGTTCTATTTAATTGTGCACTTTTTAATTGTGTCAGTTTTTTATCCATTTACAATTAAGTTTTAATACTAAAGACTAGGCAAAGTGTTGTTTTTGTATATAAATATTCTGTTGAGCGATTCTAAAAGTTCTTTAGGTTTACTACTTTTCCAGATTTACACTATATTTATTTACCTAGTTGTTTACTGGGTTAAAAGGGGAGAAATCACAATATGCCGTTTTTAAATATATTTGAATATTCTAAAAACATTAATTGACCTGCTTTAGGGTGGGCCAATGTACGTATATATACATATCGCTATGTGTAACGTAAGATTAGAGAAACGGGTTGTTTGTTCGTCATACGTGTGTGTTCTGAACAAATTGACATTGTCGTGTTACTTGTCGTGTTACATGTCGTGTTCGGTCTTATCTCACTAGTATGGTTTAATCAGGAAAGCTGTTCATTCACAACAAAATGATCCGGTCCCAATCTGTCCCAATTACCCAATAATAGGGAATTGAAATATGAACAACGGAGACCAGTTGAGAAGTACGACAAATGGTCTGTCAAACATCGATAAACTGACTTGATTTATTGCTTAGTTTTTCAATACCAAGAGTAAAAAAAAAAACCGTAAAAATAAGCCTACATATTGATAAAGTCCATCAATTCCAACAGTAAAAGTACAGTAAAAAATAAGCCAACATTTTGCTAAAGTTCATCAATGGATCAAGCCATGAAATAAATACTGAATATCAGGACTATTTTCTTAAAGGATTTCACAATTATTTTCAAGAGCCTCGTGGGATTCTTTTTTGTACAAACGTATGTGGTTTAGGCCCTTTGGCTAAAAAGGGTCTAAATATAAATACATGTACGTATAAGCAATTTCGTTTAAATTGTACTAGTTGTGTTGCAAATATTTTGTCGAATTTGTCTGTTTTTACCTGGATATTGTTGGAAGTCGAAAGACATTCGTTTGGGTTTTTATTTGTTAATAGTTATGTTTTAGATTAAAAGACATTATAATTGCTTCACAAAATGCTAGTAATTATTATTCGATGGCGCTAAACAGTTGCATGAATGGATTCATGTTTTTTTTTGTGTGTTGAAGCGCCACCAAGTGGTAAGTCAAAAATGATCACAATCACATCAACCGATTTGATACACACAAACACAAGTTCAAGTGTATTGAGCTTCATATAGCTATATGGTTTGGTTCATATTAATGTGTAAAGTTTAATAATGCTTTTAATTTCGGCTTTTTTATTTTTAACAAATTTACAGAATAATACAAATTTACATACTTCACAGCTCAATGCACTGTACTGGGAATCCGGTTTCCCACAAGATGTGATGATAAGAAATGCAATTATTGTCACTTAAGCTGAACCAGGAATGTTATGCCGAAAAATGTACTTCCCAAACTTGATAAAATCTGACAATATTTGACCAGACCCAATCAAAAGCAAACAAAAATCACTAAACATGTTACCAATGTAAAATATATGGTGAACATGCAACGGACATTTTGTTTGAACAGAATAAAATATTACATGTAAAAAAATGAAGCGGTGTAGTTAAAAAGAAACTCAATATTCTAACGAAATATTCAATTGAATTCAGGATTTCAGTCATTGCATCAACTGTAGTCCTGTCATGTAGAAGTCTGCAGTCTTGAAAAGTTTGTCTCAAATTACCACTCAAAAATATTAATAGTACAGAATTCTATTTAAATTATTCAGATGTGCTCAGGGGCGCCGTTAAGGGGGGGGGGGGGTATGAACATTCTTGGGGCCTGCGGTCTCTGAAACGAACAATTACACCAATGGTACAGAAAATGACGGTGATTGCTTCCACAAAACAGCATTATAGCAAAACGATAAATTTTAAATTGTTTTTAGTTCTACTTTTATTTGAAAACAAAATGCCCTATTCTGTATACGTAGGTCTTACATTAGCTGAAATACTCTTCGATAACCACTAGAGGGCAGCGACTCTCAGTATTATCGGCAGTCGCTTGGCTCAGATTACTTTACTTTTAGTCATTTAGCAGACGCTTTTATCCAAAGCGAATTACATTTAATTACAACTTTCACAATTGAACAGATTACAGTAACTATTTTTAAAATGTTTTTAGTGTAAAATCACGAGTTGTATTGTTTCTTGTATTGCATCAGCATTGTTTATTAGTTTACTTTTGCTATTTTAGTTTTATTTTATATTTTGTGTAAACAAATAGGTTAAAAATAACTAAGGATAACATAATTCTACAATAAAGATTCATGCAATGTTGTATACGTAAGTGTTGTGGACACTGTAATAAACAAACAAAAAAAAAAACACAGCAACAACAGCTCATTTACACTTGCAGAATATTTATTAGATTTTCATAATTTTCTGGTTGTTTTTCAGAAGATTCTTTGAAGCAATTGAAGAAATCTATCAATCTCCGGAAATATTTCATTGTTCAGTTGTTACTGTTCACTGAATTGTTTCTGGATCCAGGAGAGGATGTCTTCTTCAAAGTCATCAGAGAATGTTCCGTCGGGTTTGATGGGAACAGCATACGGCAGAGGAACGTCCATTCTTGAAAGGGTCACCTTAGGCGAAAAAAATAATTAAGTATGATTAAATTTGAGGGAGACAGAAAGGAAATTTTAGAGTGGTGGGTCTCTATTTTAAATATAGAGAGATTTATAAAAAAAAAAAAATCTGTCAAATTTATTCTGAAATTAAGCTGTCCCATGCGGAGCCGGAGCTACGAACCAAACTGACAGCTTTTGGTTTGAAATCTATTCGGCCACCTTACATTTAACTGTCACCGTCCGTCCATAAATAGAAAAGTGGACAGCAAAAATAGTTTTTCATCTGGAATGATTGAAATGACGTCAGATTCCTTTTCTATTGATATTACCAACTGGGTGACTAAACCAGTGTGCCTGGTATGTTTGAAAATTTCTTCAAAACAATATGAGCCCCCCAAACTGTTCAATTAGTGGGGTATGTTTTTTCTAATGTATAACAGTGGGATGCTATGCATTTTCTTCCTTTTTAATTTTTTTTAAAGTTTATTTGAACATTTTAATTTCTGCCTATTTTAAAAGCAGCCCTACTTTGTCATAAATTAGATAACTCTGTACATTTATGCTCTGTTCGATGTTACGTAAAAATACATTTGTCAAAAGGTTTTTGAAATGTACTGAATTAGCGGACAGCTCACTCACAAATCTAACCAGCAGAACTTTCACATTTTTTTAAAGAACTTTCAAACTTTTAACACAAACACATTTTCCCCACATAAAGCTTATAAACAAGCTAAAAAAAAGTTTGACGCGGATGCGCTGATCTCGCTGGGTGTTACACTTTATATGGTCCGGGCCGCGGCGGAACATTTTGATGACGTTAGTTCCGTTTGTGCCCGCGGATTTGCGTGACGTCATTTAAAGATGGCGGTCACCGTTCACGTGAGATTGTCCGCTGTATCATTACATACTGTAACTTTATAAACAAATGCCAGTGGGCAATTTAAACAACCACTTTTTAGCATGTTTTTATTACATTTATTAACAATAGTTTATCACTTGTAAAAAAAAAATGTTGTTCTGAATTCACAAGCTCATGGCATGGATTAGATGAATTACATGCAAAATGCAGCTCAGCTAACAAAATTCCTGCCTAACGAAACGGCCGTCGGCATAGATTAATTTCGTTAGTCGGGGTACCACTGTACAGTAAATATATTAGAGCTAACCTCTACTTTATTTATATATTTAGATTTAATAATAGGTGATGGGTTTCTCACCTCTGGAATCCTAACAATGACGTTCAGGCTTTGCTGGGTTGGCAGAGCAGCTGTCAGTTCAATTTCCTTCTCACTGTTATTGGCTCTTTCAAGTCTGAATCCTGTCAGGTAAGCCGCCTCGAAGATTGGCTTGCACAGCCTAAAATAGAGATGAAACGATAATATTACAATTAGAAAAACAGAAATAATAAAATGAAAATTGCAGTGTGGATAAACTGTACCTTTTGGCGTAGGTGGTGGCAATCTTGGGAAGTCTCTCCCATTCCAGCTCCAGACGAGCAGCAGGGAATTCTCCAAGAACTCCAGCTTCAGCTTTAGCAGTGAAAGCATATTGTTGACACTCTGGACCCCAAGCAAACTTGGCCTGAGAAAATAGAATGTTCAAAATTAGGTTTGCTTTTTTGCTTCCAGAGAAACCTATATTTCAAAACCTCTCAATGCATTCTTCAAGTTCAAGCTTTACCATTGCTTTGTGTTTACTCAGCACGGCAGCGTCAGCGCAGAACTTCATGTTGTCGTCTTCGGTGATGGAGGAAATAACAAGCTGAACTCTTTCACTGGGCTTGTCATAGTAAGCAGCAAGTTGGTAACCAAACAGCTTCTGGTCGTCTCTCACAGCGCGAGCAAACACAGCGAAAACAGGTGGAATTGAATTTCCAAGATACTTGTTCTGAAAGTGTAGAACACGGATGAGTCAACAACAAAAGTTCTTAATACAGGTTTCCTAATACAAGGAAGAATGATTGTGAACCTGTTTCTGAATGTTCTCAAAACTAGATCCGGTGCTTCCACTGCTGCCGGCCTTTGATGCTCCATGAGGTGCCATGAACTGCAAGTTAAAATCGACTTCACACACTGTTCGAAAGATGGAAGGTGATCTTAAGATGCTCAAGAAGAAAAAGAAGATAATTACCCGATCTTTGTGGAATTTCCTGAAAGGCTGCATGACGGTCGCAGTCTAATCATATAATGGAAAAGTAGAGTTTAATATTGATTAAAACCAGCAGACAGTGTGTTATGTTCTGACCTTTGAGATGCGAGAGCTGGACATGGAGGAGCTTGAGCTGCTGGAACTGCTGGAGCTGATGATGCGGCTGCTGCTGCTGCTTCTGCTGCTGCTGCTTGCTGCTGTGCTGCTTTTGCTGTTGCTGCTTCTGCTGCTGCTGCTTGAAGACGAGTCAGTGTTGTTTCTATCTTCAGTCTCCAGGATTTGTCTCAGTTTCAGCAGGAAAGCTTTGCCTTCTGGACTCTCCTCATCAATGGGAATGATCTGTTTAAGGAGTTTCTCAGCAGCTTTAGGGCCAGTTTGTAACTCAAGCTCAAACCGTTCAACTGCAGGACCATCACCTGGAGCGAGAACCAATAACACCATAAATGCACCACAAATCTAAAGTTTACCAGAGTGTGACTGAAATACCTCTTGCCATTGACACACGAGCTGAGTGTTGTCCAATAATGTAGTAGAAAGGTTCATTCCTGATGAAAGCAGCATTGTGAGAGTTGACCTCAACGCATCCCTTGATTTCAATGTGTGGAACAGTGTAGCAGATGCTCCTCTGGAATGGAGCAGAAGATCTCACGGTGTTTTCAGCTGAAGTGTCACGGTCAGCGATCTCAGATGACTATAAAATAAAATGATGGATTATTAAACATCTTTAACATTTTTGACAATTGGGTAATCACTGTAATTGTGTTGTATTATTACCCAAGAATCACTTGGAGATTTCTGGGAGTTCTGCACAGACATCTCTGGAACTAAGGAAATCCTTCTCTCGGCCATGGGATCTTCAATATTTCTGACCACAGCATGAGTCTCAAAGCTGTCAGAGCAACAGTAAACAGTGAAATCATATTATCTGATACACTTACTGTACAGCCGAGGGTGGAAACTACATTACCTCACAGCAGCAACGTGTTCAGGAACCTCAACGGGCAGAACCTCCATCTTGTAGTTGCCTTTCTGAATATCAGCTCTTGCTGCCACTTTTCCAGGAGTAATTGTTCTGATCTTTCCTTCGGCCATGACAGCAGCTTGCATGAAATCAGTGTTCACTCCCATGACAGCAAATGTCTGAAGAGCAACACTGAGACACAAACAGAACAACAATTGAGCAACTTCTCAGTAACTTCTACTGGTTTGTGGTATGTCAGATGTTACCTTGGTCTTGCTTCAGCTTGGAACTGAACATCGGTTCTCTTCAGTTGTTCATAGGTAAAGGACTCGAGCTGCTCAGGGAGAGCAGGTGTAATGGTGGCCTTGACTAGAAGAACCGAAAGAACAAAATAAAGTACACGTCAAGATATGGACCCTATCAAATGATGATAGAAGTGTAAGAACAAAGCTCACAGGTAGCGGTGGCAGCAGCGACAGCAGAGGTGTACAAACTGAGCTCCATAGGGACACCAACTGCTGTTGGGAAGATGTGACGCATTTCAGCTGCAAGCAAAGGTTTGGTGTACTGGAAGACAAATCCCTCCTGCAGAGCCTTGAGAGCCTTCTCCAGATATTCACGTGGTTTGGGTCCAGTGACAAACTGAGGATAGGGTTTAATCAGACACTGAGCAAATATACAGAAATACCTAAACATAGAATTCACTTTCAAGTGTGTTAAAACTGTAAAACTGGACGTTGTACCGGCATTGCCTCCTCAATGATGGTCTTGTCAAAGTGTGCATAAGCGACTTCCTGTCCAAAGAACTTGATATAGGCTGAAGCCAAAGGTTGGTTGGTTGGCAGAGACTTCCAGTTGGTGAGCTTGAGGAGATCATAGAAGGTCAAATTTCCAAAAAGAAATGAAGCCAAACACTTTGAATATTAAACAGAACTTACAGCTCTCAGAGTGCGTTTAATCTTTGTGACACGGTCAACACTCTGATCAGCAGCGGGAGATTTCAGAAGAGCCTCCTGGAATCCTTCAGTTCTCACACCAATCTGAGGAGAATAATTCATTGAGCAACGACTTGAACAGAACAGAACAGAACCAGACAATAAATATTCCTCAGTGTTTTACCTCAACAACATCAGCAGCAGCTCCAGCTAGATAAGCACGTGCTTTAGCTACAACAGCTCTGGGCAGGATGGTGGCGGCATCATTGATCATGTAGGCACTGCCAGCAGCTCCAGCCATAAGAGGAGCTACACAACAAAACAGAAAGTGTCACTACTGTAAATCTGAACTCTAGTGAAAAGGTGTGTGAAAGTTGCAGGGAAACTGAATTACGTCTCAGACAAAAATCGCCTCTAAGACTTACTATGATAGTAGTCCATCTCTAAAGCTCTGCTGAAGCGGAAGCTGAGTCTCTCCAGTTTACGGCTCATCAGCTTGATGGCAACATTAGCGGCACCAGCACTGGAAGAAAACAATATCATTTTTGCAAAACTGTTGGAATTAAGAATTAAGTCTATTAGAAAGAAAAATGTGGTTCTTACACAGAAGCCATGTCTGGAGCAGTGATTCTGGTCAGAGACTTAATGTGGGAATAGGCAAAGCTTGCAACATGCATGTCTGTCTCAGTCTTCAAAGCCCCAGCCAAAGTGGAGACGACGGCAACTGATGGTTTAGTCTCAAACAACACAATACAAGCAACCATGCGCACTTCAGGGTGGAGAGATCTGTCCAGCACAAGCTGCAGAGCAACTGGTTGAACCTGAGACACAAATATCCAGTGTTATTTGAGGAATAATAGAAATGGAACGACTGTTGTTACGATATCTTGCATTTACCTGTTTGGGCTCATTTTTGGCAATGTTCCTCAGAGCCATGACGGCATCAACTTGCACTTTAACGGGCAGAGCAGTAGCTGAGCTTCTCAGTCCAGGCAAGAGCTTCATGATGGGTTTCAGACTGGCAGGGTGTCCAGCGTTGCCCATGACTTTCAGGCACAGGGTGATTTCATAAATGTCATTCTTGGAAATGGCCTCTGCAGTCATGTCGTGGATGGGCTGAGGAATCAGATGATGGATTGATCAAACTCAACAGTAAGAACACGCTACTGTAAATGTAGAAAATATATTTACCCTGAGCAGGTCAGCAGAGCAGGTGGATGAAGCAGCGCAGTACTTGGCAATCATGGAACCGTATCCGAGCATGATCACTTCACGCAGAGCTGGGATTGTGGAGATTTTCTCATGTGTGGCCAGACTCTGCTCAAGAAATGACAGAGATGATTAGTTTAGACTTCACACGACACTGTAGGAATGGTCTGGTTAGAGCTAAATGCACCCACAGCAGTCAGGCGGATGGTCTCTTCATCGGCACGGGCAGTTTGCAGAGCAACAACAAGAATTTGAATAAACTCTGGGGTGGTAAATTCACCAGCCAGAAACTTTTCCTTGCAGAGTTTCACAATAGCTGGTGTGCCAACAGCAGGCAGAGCATCCAGAAGCCAGCGCCTACCAGAAGAATAACTTTAATTAAAATGTTCTATTTGTGTTAAACCAATAATTTCCTTTGTTTAGATTTGAAACTATTCTCACATCTGACTGGTTTTACCTGTAAACTGGTTTGTCCTTGCACTGATTCCAGATTGCCTCGATATGTTCTTCACGAGCAACACGCAGAAGCTGGATGAGCTGAACAAACTTGAGAGGAGCATCTTCATGGACAGTGTCTTTGTTGTTTTCAGCCAAGTGCTTCAGGACTTCAGTGATCTGTTTAAGGAGAACATTTTAACTTTGTATATGTTTAATTTGTAAAACAGATTAACTCTATATTTTACATTTTTCCGATTGTTGAATCATTTAAAGACAGTGAAAGCAGAATTTCTCTGTTACCTGGGCTGGAGCGTCGCTAATTTTCAACAGTTGAAGAGGAGTCTGGAAACTTTCTGTTGCAAACTCATACTGCAGTGATCCACGGTGCAAATATTCTGCTTTGTGAGGAGCTACAGAGTTCTTCTCGGTCTCAACATAAGTCAAGGTTTGTCTAAAAACAAAATAAATCTGAATAAGAAATCTTAAACATATTTACTGTAAATAAAATGTTACAATGAAGTGGTTAGAGTAAAAAAATGAAATCTGACCTTGTTTCCATCTGGGCAGCACCATGGATCTCACTGAATGGAGAATACTGATGCACTTCCTCAACTGTTGCCTCAGAGATCAGAACACCAGCAGCGGATGGTTTCATGACGTAGTTGTAAGTGGCGGTTTCAATCATACTCTTGACTCTCTGAGTAAAATAATCAGTTTTATAATCAATCATTTCCCTTCTGTACCCTGTATCGTTTTTTTCTTACCTCTGTGCATTCATCACACTCCTCAAGATAAGCCAGACCATCATTCTGCATGATTCTCTCATGGCAGTTGCTGAGATCTTTAGACTTGGTGACAGTAATGTGGTTTTCCTTGTGATCCTCACTGATGACGTAGTGGGTCTTGCACACACCTTGAGCTCCAGCCTTAAGCGATGGCACACATTTTAGAATTTAGATACAATCTCCAAACAAATAACTACAGTATTGTCCCTTTCTTACCTCTTGCAGCTCATAGATGTTCTGGGTCTTCTTGAGATTGAGCTGAAGGATGTTGAGGATTCCTCTGTACAAGTTCATGATTGCAGGAGAGACTCTTTCAGGAGCATAAACCTTTCCAACCACACCGTTGGCATACTCAAACTTGATGGGGATCTGAAGCTGAGCAGCCATTGCTGAGGTGAGTTTTGTGGCAAGAACAAATTCATCCCTGGGCCAAACACCAGCATACTCATAGAGCTGAGGGTCCATGAACTGAAAACAGAACATGCTTAAGTAAACTTCACAGTTACTGGTCTGCTTTAAGTTATCTATCTCTGTCTATGTACCTTCATCAGGTAAGTGTTCTCAGCTACAGCACTGAGGTGAACTTTGCTGCTGATTTTCATTCCTGCTTTGGCCAGACCCTCTTGAGGAAGACCACTCCATAGCACAGCCTCATATTTGTACACGTAGGTGTTACCTTGGGCAAACTCAGGGACTGAAATAAATCATAATTAATGAAAAACAATTGTTCGCTACTAAGTGTGTTTGAGCTTTTGCATTTTTGTAATATTACATTTTGTACTTACCAAGATTGATCTGTTGACTTGCTGTAAAGAAGAAGAGATGCTATTACATCAATTAATAACACTTCACAACTCTAATATTTTATTTAGGCTTTAAATGTTGTAAGTCAGTCGAAATTCATTTGAAAAACAGAACCAACTACGTAAAGCGAATTGGACTTACCCACAAAGGCAACAGTCAGGGCAAGCACAACAGCTCTCATGGCTGAGGGTTTGTGAACGACTGCTAAAACCTTTCCTCTTTTTATACAAGTTTTTTTGCTGAGTTAAAACATACTTTGAGCTAATTATTAATGAATGTCTTGTTCTTATTATTTGAACTAGCTCTGAAGACACAGAAATTGTGCTGTCGATTGGTCTGATCATAGATATCTATCCTAAGTCAGGTTACCCTGGCCTGACATACTGTCACATTCCAGGACACTGCTCTTCCAGGTCATTGTGAAATACTGGTGATTTTACACCATGCTCAATGAGGGAATCTGAAAATCGATTCTTTAAGCAAATCAGCATATGTAATTTTACAGTACTAGAAGTTTTACAAATGAAATTTGGGCAATTTTTTAGGTAAAGGTAAAATTTTAGGTTTTACAGCAACTGCCATGCGCCTGTCAGGTTCTTGTCTTCGATGGTGCATCTACTTAGAACTGCTGAAGGGTCGGCTTGCTTTGAAGAGACTCAGACCAGGTCCATTAGAAAAGAAATCACCATCATAGTTGTGAACTCTGAACCAACACCTATTTACCTCCAAGTTGTCATGAATATTTTGTTGGATGCTCTTCCAAAACAGACACGTATTTTCACCACAAAATGGTATTCAAGACATTGGATATCATTTAATAGCCATAATTTGATCTCTTTTCTTACCAAGTGTTATTCTTAAAATACATAACTACTCCACAAAGCACTTTAAACTGACTTGAGTTGAGTCATACTGTAGGTACACAGTCTTTTTTTCCGAGCACATGACATGTGTACTTATTGTGAGATAAGTCTTCTATGTTTATTCTGTACTAACCCTTCTCAACTTTTTTTGCTGCCTTTGACACAATGAAACAGCCGATTCTGCACTCGGCACAATCTTGAATGGGGATCACCAGCACTGCTCTGGAATGGTTTTGCTCAGACCACTTTAATATCTTCACTTCTGACCCGTTGATGGCATGAAGCTGGTCAGGTAGTTCTAACCAGACGACAAGACCATCTCTAGCTGCATCTGATCTTGTTTCAGAGACGAGGCATCTTGTAATCTCAAGACAAGATTACGCCAATTCCTAACTGGTACTGCACTATCCTACCTAAACTCTTTGGAAAAGGAATATTCTCCCACATGACAAACGGTGATTAGTAGGTCTTCTGTTATGAGGATTAACATTTCTTAACAGAACTTTGACTGGTGGAACAACTTGGATAAAAGCAGAAAGGCAACATGTAAGCGCTCCCCATGCTTACTTTGTGTACCTTAAGTGATGTTTCAGTTGCTGACTCTGGCCAGCTACGTTTAATTTACTGGTGGAAAGATGTTTTTGTCATTTACCCGTTGTTGGAGTTTTATGAGAATGGGCAAACATGGAGCAGTAACATGTCATCAACATGTCATCTTATTGCTCTGTTAATGGAGGAGCTGCCTGCTTCTCTGTATTCTTGTGGAGTAATTCCTTTCTGGGTTCCTGGGCCGGTTTCACCAGGGATACATGGAAGGTAGAGAGAATCTGTAAGAAGGTAGTAGTAGGGTGACCATATTTTGATTTCCAAAAAAGTGGACCTCAAGACTAATTCAGACAGGCTTCTCGCAGGTCATATGCTTCAATTGTGCAAAACTAACTTCTGTAATAAAAGAAAAATGTATTTGTAAAAACTTCCATCTGTAACAAAATAATAGTCATAGACTCTTTTCACATAAATAAATAATATATAATTAATAATAATTTAATTAATTCATTATTAATATGGAATAGTGTTCTACAAATCAGCTCTTCTGTTATAAAGTCCAGCTTCAACAATATATATAAAAATAACAACCGTAATATCTATCGATTAGTGAGCAATAGTAGTGGGACGTTTTTATATGACAGATAGTTTAATAATATAGAAAGTTTCAAATTTATTAACTCATTTTCGTTACATGAGCATTATGTTGTTTATTAATATATTAACTATAACGTTTCAGGTAATAATTTAATATTTATGTGTCTGACCTAACAAACAAGCTCTGAAACATTAAGACGTGCAGGGTTTAACCTGGAGAAACATCAACCGTTTCAACTCTCTCTCTCTCTCTCTCTCTTTAAGCCCCGCCCTCCTCACAGACAGTTACAAAGACCAATCAAACTAATGATGACTTCGTGTATTACCCAATTTAAGGGTTGAAAAGGTGACTTCTTCATAAAATGCGAGTAAGATGATTCGCATGAGATGCTGCTTTAAATAAAAATATATTAAAAAAATACCGTACAATAGCCGTCCGGTATTGTTTCAAAACAAGACGCGCGATTAAATTCTTAAATAATTTAAAGCACGGTTGGTGAACGTGTAATGGTCCTTTGAAGAAGCGTGACACCCGGACATTTTAGTGAATTTATAAAACCCGTCCGGACGCCCCGGACACGAGGTAAAAAGAGAACTTTTTTCACCCAAGGTAGTAGAGCTGAACGGACAGATTTTGAACGGACTGAACGGACAGGGTTGATGAGTTTCATGATCCTAAAAGGACTAATGTACTTGGGAATGAGCTTTTACCCAATGTCCCTTCTGGACAACCATACCCAATTGCCAGGCTGGTCAATTCAACGTTCCCTATCAGCAACCTCCTCCTGTTTTTGGCGGTGTGGTTTGTTGTTCAAGGTGTGGATGGGTGTTGTCTCCTATTTCCTTTCGCTTCTATGAAGCCATTTGTCTAACCGTTCATAAGTCCGTAGGTTCCCTGGGCCAGGGGAACAGTGGTGGTTGGAAATGCTTTGGAAAATCGTTCCTATATTGTAAAACCTCTTTGGCCTCTCAGGGAGGAAACAAAATGTTGTAAAATATATGTTGTCACGACTCCAGCAAAGTCGACATCACTTGCTCCACCCTGCCAGCACAGCTGATCTACGTCCTTATTCGGTCATTAAGACCCATGTCTTTATGTCACCCTTTATATTCCCTGTTTGCACATTCAGTCATTGTCTGGTCTTGTCGATGAATATATCATGTACAGGCTCAGGCTATACTCTGTCTCCTTGGGATCTTCATCTTGTCCTCTTCTTGAAAACAGTTGTGGGGCAGTTGTGGTAGGGAATTGGATTTGTTTCCCAAAGTCTCCAGGTTTGAATCCCTCTGCGACTGGATCTACAATTTACCGGAAAAGGTTTCTTATTGTAACCTTTTCCGGTAAATTCCGGTAAAGTTGTGCGCTTTGAGGATTTAGGGGGGTTTCGACCCCAGGACGTTTGGCCCCCGGGGCTTTGGACCCTGACGATTGATCCTTAGGACTATTGGACACTAGGATGGTTAGACCCGGGACAATTAGACCCGAGTTTCAAAATTTGACAAGCTAATGAGTAAATTTGAAACAGAAAAAATGTGTTAATATATCTCTCGTTGTTTGGACTGTTCTTTAGCATGCTTTGTGTATTTCACCACACGCTTATGGGATAAACAAGTATCGGCAATTTGGAAAGCTGTTTAAGCAAAGCGGCTGCACGCCCTGCATGAACTGAAGCCGCGGGCCGATCAAGACCGATTCCGTGCGATTCCGTGGATGAAAATCGTCGCAAAAACGAACTTCGATCCGAATGGGTTTTTACTCACGCCTGTCAAATTTCTAGCTCGCACGGGCATGAAGATAGGAATTTTAATAAGCCGCGGCGCCGGTCAATCCACCGTTATAAGTGCTTCTTTGCGGGACAAAGGCGCTCGAATCGGGGCAAAGTTATGCTTCTTCGCTGGAGTAAATGCAAAGGAGCCGCCTCCCAAATGCCTAGCTCACACGGCCGAAGATATGATTCTTAATAAGCCGCGTGACGAAACTCGGGTCTAACCATCCGAGTGTTCAATCGTCCTAAGGATCAATCGTCCTAAGGATCAATCGTCCGGGTCCAAAGCCCCAGGGGCCAAACGTCCTGGGTCGAAAAGTCTGGTCACCGCTTTGAGACAGTTGTGCGCTTTGAGACAGTTGTGCGCTTTGAGACAGTTAAAACTGTGAAAAGCGCCTTACAAATACTCATTATTATCATTATTATTATTATAAATTGTACTGCTGCTGCAACTTTGAAATTTCCCCCTTGTGGGGACCAATAAAGGACTTTCAATTCAATTCAATACAACTGAACGTCATATCTTATTACTGCCCACTGCCCCAGGTTTTTTTGTGTTCACATCCCTTGTATGGTTCAGTTCTGAGCAAAATTTTGATTTGATCTTTAGTGGCGATGTTTCAAAAACTCACTCCAATGATTTATTAACTCAAAGTTTTTTTTTTCTTCCAATTCCCACACATTTTTTATTCACTTTTTATTTCTCTCCACCCTCTCTCTACAAGAAAGGGTTGGTGTGTGTGTGTGTGTGTGTGTGTGTGTGCTGGGTGTACAAAGTTATGATAATTGATGGCAGTGTGATTATTGTGTAAAATGTTTTGTTTTTCACTCCATTAAAGTGATTTCTGTAATCAGTAAGTGTAATTTGAAGTGTTTCCTATACAAATGTAATTCCTTTTAAACCTAAAAAAATGGTCATTATAACATTATTATTAGTTTCTCATAGTTGTAACAGTTTATGGTACACTTTTATTAAGAAAATCTGTTAAAAACAACATTATTTCTGGCTTTTGTGGACAAAACAATGACAACTCGATTTTGTTTTTGAACTTGCTGAAAATTTATTAGATTTACATGATAGAAGAAAATGAATCATCAGGAAAGTTTCAATGTTTACAGTTGTTACTGTTCATTGAATTGTTTCTGGATCCAAGATAGGATGTCTTCTTCAAAATCATCAGAGAATGTTCCATCGGGTTTGATGGGAACAGCGTATGGCAGAGGAACGTCCATTCTTGAAAGTGTCACCTGAGGCAAGAAAAAAGATTTGACAATGAATTGCGGAAAAAGAAAACTTATTACGTCTGTGTATGAGTGATGCTACATCAACACAGGTTTCTCACCTCGGGAATCCTAACAATGAAGTTCAGGCTTTGCTGGGTTGGCAGAGCAGCTGTCAGTTCAATTTCCTTTTCACTGTTATTGGCTCTTTCAAGTCTGAATCCTGTCTGGTAAGCCGCCTCGAAGATTGGCTTGCACAGCCTAAAATAGGAATGATACATAATAGTATTATTGCAGAGACAGAAATTTTGCAAATTTGCTTGTAGCAACATTACTTTGTATATATTTCAGTGTGGATAAACTGTACCTTTTGGCGTAGGTGGTGGCAATCTTGGGAAGTCTCTCCCATTCCAGCTCCAGACGAGCAGCAGGGAATTCTCCAAGAACTCCAGCTTCAGCTTTAGCGGTGAAAGCATATTGTTGACACTCTGGACCCCAAGTAAACTTGGCCTGAGAAAATGGAATTTGTTCAAAATTAGGTTTGCTTTTTTGTTTCAAGAGAAACTTATTTTTCATTCAAGTCTTCAAGTTCAAGCTTTACCGTGGCTTTGTGTTTACTCAGAACGGCAGCATCAGCGCAGAACTTCATGTTGTCGTCTTCGGCGATGGAGGAAATAACAAGCTGAACTCTTTCACTGGGCTTGTCATAGTAAGCAGCAAGTTGGTAACCAAACAGCTTCTGGTCGTCTCTCACAGCGCGAGCAAACACAGCGAAAACAGGTGGAATTGAATTTCCAAGATACTTGTTCTGAAAGTGTAGAACACGGAGGAGTCAACAACAAAAGTTCTTAATACAGGTTTCCTAATACAAGGAAGAATGATTGTGAACCTGTTTCTGAATGTTCTCAAAACTAGATCCGGTGCTTCCGCTGCTGCCGGCCTTTGATGCTCCATGAGGTGCCATGAACTGCAAGTTAAAATCGACTTCACACACTGTTCGAAAGATGGAAGGTGATCTTAAGATGCTCAAGAAGAAAAAGAAAATAATTACCCGATCTTTGTGGAATTTCCTGAAAGGCTGCATGACGGTCGCAGTCTAATCATATAATGGAAAAGTAGAGTTTAATATTGATTAAAACCAGCAGACAGTGTGTTATGTTCTGACCTTTGAGATGCGAGAGCTGGACATGGAGGAGCTTGAGCTGCTGGAACTGCTGGAGCTGATGATGCGGCTGCTGCTGCTTCTGCTGCTGCTGCTTTTGCTGTTGCTGCTTCTGCTGCTGCTGCTTGAAGACGAGTCAGTGTTGTTTCTATCTTCAGTCTCCAGGATTTGTCTCAGTTTCAGCAGGAAAGCTTTGCCTTCTGGACTCTCCTCATCAATGGGAATGATCTGTTTAAGGAGTTTCTCAGCAGCTTTAGGGCCAGTTTGTAACTCAAGCTCAAACCGTTCAACTGCAGGACCATCACCTGGAGCGAGAACCAATAACACCATAAATGCACCACAAATCTAAAGTTTACCAGAGTGTGACTGAAATACCTCTTGCCATTGACACACGAGCTGAGTGTTGTCCAATAATGTAGTAGAAAGGTTCATTCCTGATGAAAGCAGCATTGTGAGAGTTGACCTCAACGCATCCCTTGATTTCAATGTGTGGAACAGTGTAGCAGATGCTCCTCTGGAATGGAGCAGAAGATCTCACAGTGTTTTCAGCTGAAGTGTCACGGTCAGCGATCTCAGATGACTACAAAATAAAATGATGGATTATTAAACATCTTTAACATTTTTGACAATTGGGTAATCACTGTAATTGTGTTGTATTATTACCCAAGAATCACTTGGAGATTTCTGGGAGTTCTGCACAGACATCTCTGGAACTAAGGAAATTCTTCTCTCGGCCATGGGATCTTCAATGTTTCTGACCACAGCATGAGTCTCAAAGCTGTCAGAGCAACAGTAAACAGTTAAATCATATTATCTGATACACTTACTCTACAGCCGAGGGTGGAAACTACATTACCTCACAGCAGCAACGTGTTCAGGAACCTCAACGGGCAGAACCTCCATTTTGTAGTTGCCTTTCTGAATATCAGCTCTTGCTGCCACTTTTCCAGGAGTAATTGTTCTGATCTTTCCTTCGGCCATGACAGCAGCTTGCATGAAATCAGTGTTCACTCCCATGACAGCAAATGTCTGAAGAGCAACACTGAGACACAAACAGAACAACAATTGAGCAACTTCTCAGTAACTTCTACTGGTTTGTGGTATGTCAGATGTTACCTTGGTCTTGCTTCAGCTTGGAACTGAACATCGGTTCTCTTCAGTTGTTCATAAGTAAAGGACTCGAGCTGCTCAGGGAGAGCAGGTGTAATGGTGGCCTTGACTAGAAGAACCGAAGGAACAAAATAAAGTACACGTCAAGATATGGACCCTATCAAGTGATGATAGAAGTGTAAGAACAACGCTCACAGGTAGCGGTGGCAGCAGCGACAGCAGAGGTGTACAAACTGAGCTCCATAGGGACACCAACTGCTGTTGGGAAGATGTGACGCATTTCAGCTGCAAGCAAAGGTTTGGTGTACTGGAAGACAAATCCCTCCTGCAGAGCCTTGAGAGCCTTCTCCAGATATTCACGTGGTTTGGGGCCAGTGACAAACTGAGCATAGGGTTTAATCAGATATTGAGCAAATGTACAGAAGTGCTCTAATATAGAATTCAACTTCAAGCGTGATAAAACTGTAAAACTGGACGTTGTACCGGCATTGCCTCCTCAATGATGGTCTTGTCAAAGTGTGCATAAGCGACTTCCTGTCCAAAGAACTTGATATAGGCTGAAGCCAAAGGTTGGTTGGTTGGCAGAGACTTCCAGTTGGTGAGCTTGAGAAGATCAAAGAAGGTGGTCAAATTTCCAAAAAGAAATGAAACCAAACACTTTGATTATTAAACAGAACTTACAGCTCTCAGAGTGCGTTTAATCTTTGTGACACGGTCAACACTCTGATCAGCAGCGGGAGATTTCAGAAGAGCCTCCTGGAATCCTTCAGTTCTCACACCAATCTGAGGAGAATAATTCATTGAGCAACGACTTGAACAGAACAGAACAGAATCAGACAATAAATATTCCTCAGTGTTTTACCTCAACAACATCAGCAGCAGCTCCAGCTAGATAAGCACGTGCTTTAGCTACAACAGCTCTGGGCAGGATGGTGGCGGCATCATTGATCATGTAGGCACTGCCAGCAGCTCCAGCCATAAGAGGAGCTACAGAACAACACAGAAAGTGTCACTACTGTAAATCTGAACTCTAGAGAAAAGGTGTGTGAAAGTTGCAGAGAGGCGATTTTTGTCTGAGACGTAATTCAGTTTCCAAGACTTACTATGATAGTAGTCCATCTCTAAAGCTCTGCTGAAGCGGAAGCTGAGTCTCTCCAGTTTACGGCTCATCAGCTTGATGGCAACATTAGCGGCACCAGCACTGGAAGAAAACAATATCATTTTTGCAAAACTGTTGGAATTAAGAATTGTCTATTAGAAAGAAAAATGTGGTTCTTACACAGAAGCCATGTCTGGAGCAGTGATTCTGGTCAGAGACTTAATGTGGGAATAGGCAAAGCTTGCAACATGCATGTCTGTCTCAGTCTTCAAAGCCCCAGCCAAAGTGGAGACGACGGCAACTGATGGTTTAGTCTCAAACAACACAATACAAGCAACCATGCGCACTTCAGGGTGGAGAGATCTGTCCAGCACAAGCTGCAGAGCAACTGGTTGAACCTGAGACACAAATATCCAGTGTTATTTGTGGAATAATAGAAATGGAACAATTGTTTTTACGATATCTTGCATTTACCTGTTTGGGCTCATTTTTGGCAATGTTCCTCAGAGCCATGACGGCATCAACTTGCACTTTAACGGGCAGAGCAGTAGCTGAGCTTCTCAGTCCAGGCAAGAGCTTCATGATGGGTTTCAGACTGGCAGGGTGTCCAGCGTTGCCCATGACTTTCAGGCACAGTGTGATTTCATAAATGTCATTCTTGGAAATGGCCTCTGCAGTCATGTCGTGGATGGGCTGAGGAATCAGATGATGGATTGATCAAACTCAACAGTAAGAACACGCTACTGTAAATGTAGAAAATATATTTACCCTGAGCAGGTCAGCAGAGCAGGTGGATGAAGCAGCGCAGTACTTGGCAATCATGGAACCGTATCCGAGCATGATCACTTCACGCAGAGCTGGGATTGTGGAGATTTTCTCATGTGTGGCCAGACTCTGCTCAAGAAATGACAGAGATGATTAGTTTAGACTTCAAACGACACTGTAGGAATGGTCTGGTTAGAGCTAAATGCACCCACAGCAGTCAGGCGGATGGTCTCTTCATCGGCACGGGCAGTTTGCAGAGCAACAACAAGAATTTGAATAAACTCTGGGATGGTAAATTCACCAGCCAGAAACTTTTCCTTGCAGAGTTTCACAATAGCTGGAGTGCCAACAGCAGGCAGAGCATCCAGAAGCCAGCGCCTACCAGAAGAATAACTTTAATTGAAATGGTTTATTCATATTTAACAATTCATTTTTGACTCCGTTTAGATTTGAAACTATTCTCACATCTGACTGGTTTTACCTGTATACTGGTTTGTCCTTGCACTGATTCCAGATTGCCTCGATATGTTCTTCACGAGCAACACGCAGAAGCTGGATGAGCTGAACAAACTTTAGGGGAGCATCTTCATGGACATTTTCTTTGTTGTTTTCAGCCAAGTGCTTCAGGACTTCAGTGATCTATTTAAGGAGAACATTTTTATATCTATATGTTTATTATGTACAACAGATTAACTCTATATATTTAATTTTTCCGATTGTTGAATCATTTAAAGACAGTGAAAGCAGAATTTCTCTGTTACCTGGGCAGGAGCGTCGTTAATTTTCAACAGTTGAAGAGGAGTCTGGAAACTTTCTGTTGCAAACTCATACTGCAGTGATCCACGGTGCAAATATTCTGCTTTGTGAGGAGCTACAGAGTTCTTCTCGGTCTCAACATATGTCAAGGTTTGTCTAAAAACAAAAAAAATCTGAATAAGAAATCTTAAACATTTAAAATTTTACTCAAAAGGTAATTGAACTCCGACCTTGTTTCCATCTGGGCAGCACCATGGATCTCACTGAATGGAGAATACTGATGCACTTCCTCAACTGTTGCCTCAGAGATCAGAACACCAGCAGCGGATGGTTTCATGACGTAGTTGTAAGTGGCGGTTTCAATCATACTCTTGACTCTCTGAATAAAATAATCAGTTTTACAATCGACATTTCTCCTCTTTACAAATCAAGTTGTTCATTTCGTACCTCTGTGCATTCATCACACTCCTCAAGATAAGCCAGACCATCATTCTGCATGATTCTCTCATGGCAGTTGCTGAGATCTTTAGACTTGGTGACAGTAATGTAGTTTTCCTTGTGATCCTCACTGATGACGTAGTGGGTCTTGCACACACCTTGAGCTCCAGCCTGAAGCGATTGCACAGATTTCAGATACAATTTCCAAACAAATGACTATTGTCCCTGTCTTACTTCTTGCAGCTCATAGATGTTCTGGGTCTTCTTGAGATTGAGCTGAAGGATGTTGAGGATTCCTCTGTACAAGTTCATGATTGCAGGAGAGACTCTTTCAGGAGCATAAACCTTTCCAACCACACCGTTGGCATACTCAAACTTGATGGGGATCTGAAGCTGAGCAGCCATTGCTGAGGTGAGTTTTGTGGCAAGAACAAATTCATCCCTGGGCCAAACACCAGCATACTCATAGAGCTGAGGGTCCATGAACTGAAAACAGAACATGCTTAAGTAAACTTCACAGTTACTGGTCTGCTTTAAGTTGTCTATCTCTGTCTATGTACCTTCATCAGGTAAGTGTTCTCAGCTACAGCACTGAGGTGAACTTTGCTGCTGATTTTCATTCCTGCTTTGGCCAGACCCTCTTGAGGAAGACCACTCCATAGCACAGCCTCATATTTGTACACATAGGTGTTACCTTGGGCAAACTCAGGGACTGAAATAAATCATAATTAATGAAAAACAATTGTTCACTACTAAGTGTGTTTGAGCTTTTGCGTTTTTGTAAAAATACAAATTGTTCTTACCAAGATTGATCTGTTGACATGCTGTGAAAAAAAAAAAAGATGCTTTACATCCAACATTAACACTTTGTTACACTACTATTTCACTCGATTAAGATTTTATTATTAGATTCAAATTCTATTGAAAAACAGAACCAACTAAAGCGAATTGGACTTACCCACAAAGGCAACAGTCAGGGCAAGCACAACAGCTCTCATGGCTGAGGGTTTGTGAACGACTGCTAAAATTTTTCCTCTTTTTATACAATCTTTTTTTGCTGAGTGAAAACCATTTCTAGGCTAATTATTAATGAATGTCATTTTCTTTTTGTTTGAACTAGCTCAGAAGACACTGAAACTGTGCTGTCCGTTGATCTGAACATAGATATCAGTTAGGTTACCCTGGCCTGACATAATGTCACCTTCTAGAACACTGTTCATTGTGAAATACTGGTGATTTTCCACCATGTTCAGTGATGACCTGGAAACTGATCATAAACTAAAAATCACTGCACATAAAGCAAAACTAGCTTAGCATATGGAATGTTATAGTACAAGGTATTTTATAAACAAAGTGCTGGCACTCCGAAGGTAAAACTGGAGATTTTACAACAACTGTCATGCACTTTTGAGGTTCTTGTCTTTTATGGCGTATCAGTTTGAAAGGTCAGCTTGCTCTGAAAAGTCTCAGGGCCGCCCGGTCAAAAAAAATCACAGCCATTGTTGTGAACTCTGAACTACCAACAAAAGCTCAGTTCTCAGGATATTCCAGGTGACCAGAATTGAATGGAAGTTCGTTATTACAAATAGCACTCAAGGTGACATTGTGAGGTGTTAAGCCACATTGCATCCCAGGTGGCATAATGAAGATTGGGATTGGGACCAGCTCCTGCTTTTAATCAGATGGAATGGTGCTGTATCAGCCTCCTAAGTAAGGCCTACCTTCAGGTTGGCTGGCATCCCCCACATTTGTCCAGGTTGGAAGGGTTATTGTGCATTTACTCGTCATAAATGTATGTGTGGCTGATGTTTTTGTTTATTTAATAGTCTCTGAAACCTCGAATGATGTGCGTGTGGTAAGTCTGTCTGCAGGGGTAACAGAAGTTAAACCAGTGACAGCCTCTGTTAACTGCTTCAAAGACATCCCTGCAGTTTTGTGACTTCTTGAAACTGGATTTGTCCACGTTGAAGGAGACATAACTATGTCAACTTGAGGTTTTAGTCTACCAGGTACCAGTTCTACCAGGATGTGTTCTCATCTCATGAGAGGGACCTGGGATGCACTTTAGATTTTTCAGGATATCTCGTTATTGGATTCTATTCCGGTTTGACAACAACATTGTTTTATTCTGCCCTCTAACTATAAGATATAGACTGGTTGATATGAGATTTTACCAGTGTTATAATGGTGAGTTGTAGTCTGTTTGCTTCCCAATTTGTGCTTGCGAAAAAGAAACAACTGCTTTAATTACAGTTAAATTAAAAGTGAGAAGAGATGCTTTTCCATGTCCATGTATCAATGAATATTTAGATCCTGTGATTGGGGATTGTTGGTTTATCAGATTGAACTTGGAGATTCCACCTGATACCAGTCACGGAATTTGAGGGGAATTTGATGGCCTTTGGGCTCTGTAATGCCCATTACAAACCATTCCTAGGTTAAAAAGAAAGTCGTCTATGTTGTGCATATTGTACTGGCTTAAACTATTTTCCTTAGTTTGAAATGTGTAGCCAGTTGTTTTAATGTGTGTTTTTTTGGGCGGCTTGGACATTGGACTAATCTGGCTCCTGTTGTGGGAGCTTGTGTGTGTCTTGTGAATCATAATCGTTTCTATATAACCCTTTCCCCTTCCATTATTTAAACATGGTCCATTTTTAAATATTACCACAGATTTATAAAAAACAATAATTTCTGGCCTTTGTGAAGAAGATAATAATGACAACTCAATACTGTTTTAAAACTTGCAGAACATTTATTAGATTAACATGACTTAAGAAAATGGATCATCAGGAAAGCTTCAAGTTGTTACTGTTCCATGAATTGTTTCTGAATCCAGGAGAGGATGTCTTCTTCAAAATCATCAGAGAATGTTCCATCGGGCTTAATAGGAACTGCATATGGCAGAGGAACGTCCATTCTTGAAAGTGTCACCTGAGGCAGGAAAAAAGGTGCGACACAATTAATAATGGAAAAAAAAACACATACACATTATGGGTATGTGTAATACATATTATGGTTGTTTATGAGTGATGCAACATGAAAACGGGTTTCTCACCTCTGGAATCCTAACAATGAAGTTCAGGCTTTGCTGGGTTGGCAGAGCAGCTGTCAGTTCAATTTCCTTTTCGCTGTTATTGGCTCTTTCAAGTCTGAATCCTGTCTGGTAAGCCGCCTCGAAGATTGGCTTGCACAGCCTAAAATAGAGGTGATACACAAAAGCGTTATTGCAGAGACAGAAATTTAGACAAAGCAATGTGCTTGTTACTGCAGTGACATTACCACTTCAGTGTGGATAAACTGTACCTTTTGGCGTAGGTGGTGGCAATCTTGGGAAGTCTCTCCCATTCCAGCTCCAGACGAGCAGCAGGGAATTCTCCAAGAACTCCAGCTTCAGCTTTAGCGGTGAAAGCATATTGTTGACACTCTGGACCCCAAGCAAACTTGGCCTGAGAAAATGGAATTTGTTCAAAATTAGGTTTGTTTCAAGAGAAACTTATTTTTCATTCAAGTCTTCAAGTTCAAGCTTTACCGTGGCTTTGTGTTTACTCAGAACGGCAGCATCAGCGCAGAACTTCATGTTGTCGTCTTCGGCGATGGAGGAAATAACAAGCTGAACTCTTTCACTGGGCTTGTCATAGTAAGCAGCAAGTTGGTAACCAAACAGCTTCTGGTCGTCTCTCACAGCGCGAGCAAACACAGCGAAAACAGGTGGAATTGAATTTCCAAGATACTTGTTCTGAAAGTGAAGAACACGGATGAGTCAACAACAGAAGTTCTTAATACAGGTTTCCTAATACAAGGAAGAATGATTGTGAACCTGTTTCTGAATGTTCTCAAAACTAGATCCGGTGCTTCCACTGCTGCCGGCCTTTGATGCTCCATGAGGTGCCATGAACTGCAAGTTAAAATCTATTACACACACTGTTCTAAAGATGGAAGGTGATCTTAAGGTGTTCAAGAAGAAAAAGAAAATAATTACCCGATCTTTGTGGAATTTCCTGAAAGGCTGCATGACGGTCGCAGTCTAATCATACAATGAAAAACTCGAGATTAATATTGATTAAAACCAGCAAACAGTGTGTTATGTTCTGACCTTTGAGATGCGAGAGCTGGACATGGAGGAGCTTGAGCTGCTGGAACTGCTGGAGCTGATGATGCGGCTGCTGCTGCTGCTTCTGCTGCTGCTGCTTTTGCTGCTGCTTTTGCTGTTGCTGCTTCTGCTGCTGCTGCTTGAAGACGAGTCAGTGTTGTTTCTATCTTCAGTCTCCAGGATTTGTCTCAGTTTCAGCAGGAAAGCTTTGCCTTCTGGACTCTCCTCATCAATGGGAATGATCTGTTTAAGGAGTTTCTCAGCAGCTTTAGGGCCAGTTTGTAACTCAAGCTCAAACCGTTCAACTGCAGGACCATCACCTGGAGCGAGAACCAATAACACCATAAATGCACCACAAATCTAAAGTTTACCAGAGTTTGACTGAAATACCTCTTGCCATTGACACACGAGCTGAGTGTTGTCCAATAATGTAGTAGAAAGGTTCGTTCCTGATGAAAGCAGCATTGTGAGAGTTGACCTCAACGCATCCCTTGATTTCAATGTGTGGAACAGTGTAGCAGATGCTCCTCTGGAATGGAGCAGAAGATCTCACGGTGTTTTCAGCTGAAGTGTCACGATCAGCGATCTCAGATGACTATAAAATGAAATTATGGTTGATTTTTAAAAGTGTAACATTTTTGACAGTTGGGTAATTACTGTAATTGTGTTGTAACTTTACCCAAGAATCACTTGGAGATTTCTGGGAGTTCTGCACAGACATCTCTGGAACTAAGGAAATCCTTCTCTCGGCCATGGGATCTTCAATGTTTCTGACCACAGCATGAGTCTCAAAGCTGTCAGAGCAACAGTAAACAGTTAAATCATATTATCTGATACACTTACTCTACAGCCGAGGGTGGAAACTACATTACCTCACAGCAGCAACGTGTTCAGGAACCTCAACGGGCAGAACCTCCATCTTGTAGTTGCCTTTCTGAAGATCAGCTCTTGCTGCCACTTTTCCAGGAGTAATTGTTCTGATCTTTCCTTCGGCCATGACAGCAGCTTGCATGAAATCAGTGTTCACACCCATGACAGCAAATGTCTGAAGAGCAACACTGAGACACAAACAGAACAACAATTGAGCAACGTTTCTGTAACTTCTACTGGTTTGTGGTATGTCAGATGTTACCTTGGTCTTGCTTCAGCTTGGAACTGAACATCGGTTCTCTTCAGTTGTTCATAGGTAAAGGACTCGAGCTGCTCAGGGAGAGCAGGTGTAATGGTGGCCTTGACTAGACGAACCGAAAGAACACAAAGTACACGTCAAGATATGGACCTTATCAAATGATGATAGAAGTGTAAGAACAAAGCTCACAGGTAGCGGTGGCAGCAGCGACAGCAGAGGTGTACAAACTGAGCTCCATAGGGACACCAACTGCTGTTGGGAAGATGTGACGCATTTCAGCTGCAAGTAATGGTTTGGTGTACTGGAAGACAAATCCCTCCTGCAGAGCCTTGAGAGCCTTCTCCAGATATTCACGTGGTTTGGGTCCAGTGACAAACTGAGGATAGGGTTTAATCAGACACTGAGCAAATGTACAGAAATACCTAAACATAGAATTCACTTTCAAGTGTGTTAAAACTGTAAAACTGGACGTTGTACCGGCATTGCCTCCTCAATGATGGTCTTGTCAAAGTGTGCATAAGCGACTTCCTGTCCAAAGAACTTGATATAGGCTGAAGCCAAAGGTTGGTTGGTTGGCAGAGACTTCCAGTTGGTGAGCTTGAGGAGATCATAGAAGGTCAAATTTCCAAAAAGAAATGAAGCCAAACACTTTGAATATTAAACAGAACTTACAGCTCTCAGAGTGCGTTTAATCTTTGTGACACGGTCAACACTCTGATCAGCAGCGGGAGATTTCAGAAGAGCCTCCTGGAATCCTTCAGTTCTCACACCAATCTGAGGAGAATAATTCATTGAGCAACGACTTGAACAGAACAAAATCAGACAAAAAATATTCCTCTATTAAGTGGAAATAAGCGTTTTACCTCAACAACATCAGCAGCAGCTCCAGCTAGATAAGCACGTGCTTTAGCTACAACAGCTCTGGGCAGGATGGTGGCGGCATCGTTGATCATGTAGACACTGCCAGCAGCTCCAGCCATAAGAGGAGCTACACAACAACACAGAACGTGTCACTAAATCTAAACTCTAGAGAATAGGTGTGTGAAAGTTGCAGAGAGGCGATTTTTGTCTGAGACGTAATTCAGTTTCCAAGACTTACTATGATAGTAGTCCATCTCTAAAGCTCTGCTGAAGCGGAAGCTGAGTCTTTCCAGTTTACGGCTCATCAGCTTGATGGCAACATTAGCGGCACCAGCACTGGAAGAAAACAATATCATTCTTGCAAAACTGTTGGAATTAAGAATTAAGTCTATTCTTCCAAGAAAGAAAAATGTGGTTCTTACACAGAAGCCATGTCTGGAGCAGTGATCCTGGTCAGAGACTTAATGTGGGAATAGGCAAAGCTTGCAACATGCATGTCTGTCTCAGTCTTCAAAGCCCCAGCCAAAGTGGAGACGACGGCAACTGATGGTTTAGTCTCAAACAACACAATACAAGCAACCATGCGCACTTCAGGGTGGAGAGATCTGTCCAGCACAAGCTGCAGAGCAACTGGTTGAACCTGAGACACAAATATCCAGTGTTATTTGTGGAATAATAGAAATGGAACAATTGTTTTTACGATATCTTGCATTTACCTGTTTGGGCTCATTTTTGGCAATGTTCCTCAGAGCCATGACGGCATCAACTTGCACTTTAACGGGCAGAGCAGTAGCTGAGCTTCTCAGTCCAGGCAAGAGCTTCATGATGGGTTTCAGACTGGCAGGGTGTCCAGCGTTGCCCATGACTTTCAGGCACAGTGTGATATCATAAATGTCATTCTTGGAAATGGCCTCTGCAGTCATGTCGTGGATGGGCTGAGGAATCAGATGATGGATTGATCAAACTCAACAGTAAGAACCTGCTACTGTAAATGTAGAAAATATATTTACCCTGAGCAGGTCAGCAGAGCAGGTGGATGAAGCAGCGCAGTACTTGGCAATCATGGATCCGTATCCGAGCATGATCACTTCACGCAGAGCTGGGATTGTGGAGATTTTCTCATGTGTGGCCAGACTCTGCTCAAGAAATGACAGAGATGATTAGTTTAGACTTCACACGACATTGTAGGAATGGTCTGGTTAGAGCTAAATGCACCCACAGCAGTCAGGCGGATGGTCTCTTCATCGGCACGGGCAGTTTGCAGAGCAACAACAAGAATTTGAATAAACTCTGGGATGGTAAATTCACCAGCCAGAAACTTTTCCTTGCAGAGTTTCACAATAGCTGGAGTGCCAACAGCAGGCAGAGCATCCAGAAGCCAGCCCCTACCAGAAGAATAACTTTAATTAAAATGTTCTATACATATTTAACCAATTTTTTTGACTCATTGTTTAAATTTGAAACTATTTTCACATCTGACTGGTTTTACCTGTAAACTGGTTTGTCCTTGCACTGATTCCAGATTGCCTCGATATGTTCTTCACGAGCAACACGCAGAAGCTGGATGAGCTGAACAAACTTGAGAGGAGCATCTTCATGGACAGTGTCTTTGTTGTTTTCAGCCAAGTGCTTCAGGACTTCAGTGATCTATTGAAAGTGACCAAATTTCTGTCTTATTACCTTTTCATAATGGTCTTTTTATGTATGACATGTTTAATAAGTACACTATTTAGTTTGTAATGTAGTACAACTCTAGTTTTTCCATTTATTATTTTTTTTAATAATTTAAAGACAGTGAAAGCAGAATTGCTCTGTTACCTGGGCAGGAGCGTCGCTAATTTTCAACAGTTGAAGAGGAGTCTGGAAACTTTCCGTTGCAAACTCATACTGCAGTGATCCACGGTGCAAATATTCTGCTTTGTGAGGAGCTACAGAGTTCTTCTCGGTCTCAACATAAGTCAAGGTTTGTCTGAAAACAAAATAAATCTGAATTAGTATACTTAAACATATTTTCTCAAAATAAAATGTTTCAATGAAGTGCTTAAGGTAAAAAATAAAATCTGACCTTGTTTCCATCTGGGCAGCACCATGGATCTCACTGAATGGAGAATACTGATGCACTTCCTCAACTGTTGCCTCAGAGATCAGAACACCAGCAGCGGATGGTTTCATGACGTAGTTGTAAGTGGCGGTTTCAATCATACTCTTGACTCTCTGAGTAAAATAATCAGTTTTACAATCGACATTTCTCTTCTGTACTAATCGAATCGTTCACTTTTTACCTCTGTGCATTCATCACACTCCTCAAGATAAGCCAGACCATCATTCTGCATGATTCTCTCATGGCAGTTGCTGAGATCTTTAGACTTGGTGACAGTAATGTGGTTTTCCTTGTGATCCTCACTGATGACGTAGTGGGTCTTGCACACACCTTGAGCTCCAGCCTGAAGCGATTGCACAGATTTCAGATACAATTTCCAAACAAATGACTATTGTCCCTGTCTTACTTCTTGCAGCTCATAGATGTTCTGGGTCTTCTTGAGATTGAGCTGAAGGATGTTGAGGATTCCTCTGTACAAGTTCATGATTGCAGGAGAGACTCTTTCAGGAGCATAAACCTTTCCAACCACACCGTTGGCATACTCAAACTTGATGGGGATCTGAAGCTGAGCAGCCATTGCTGAGGTGAGTTTTGTGGCAAGAACAAATTCATCCCTGGGCCAAACACCAGCATACTCATAGAGCTGAGGGTCCATGAACTGAAAACAGAACATGCTTAAGTAAACTTCACAGTTACTGGTCTGCTTTAAGTTATCTATCTCTGTCTATGTACCTTCATCAGGTAAGTGTTCTCAGCTACAGCACTGAGGTGAACTTTGCTGCTGATTTTCATTCCTGCACTAGCCAGACCTTCTCGGGGAAGACCACTCCATAGCACAGCCTCATATTTGTACACGTAGGTGTTACCTTGGGCAAACTCAGGGACTGAAAAAAAAGAATTAAGTAAAAAATGAATTACTATTTGGAATTTTGTGTGTGTTTGTGGGTGATTATCACGCTTATTTTGCTTACCAAGATTGATCTGTTGACATGCTGAAAAACACCACAGAATCTATTAGGTCTAATATTTATACAGTTGATTGAAATTTATTATTTAAAAATATTCAAAACACAACTGACAAACAGATCCATCTTAAGAGATTCAGACTTACCCACAAAGGCAACAGTCAGGGCAAGCACAACAGCTCTCATGGCTGAGGGTTTGTGAACGACTGCTAAAACCTTTCCTCTTTTTATACAAAAATTTTTGCTGAGTGAAAACCATTGCTAAGATAATTATTAATGAATGTCTCGTTCTATTATTTGATCTAGCTCCAATGACACAGACCTTGATTTGTCAAGTGATCTGAGAGTTAGGTTACCCTGGTCTGACAATATGTCAGTACCTCAGTCATTTTTTAAAATCCATTCAAATAAATGTGTACAAAATGTACAAAATATAATAATAATATAGCTGCATGCAGAAAAGGCAATACTCAAACCTCTTATGGTGTATGTGAAAAGCAGAAGCTATGCATATGCCATGGCAAAAGAGGTTTTATTTTTTAATATTAGTATGTATTATTGCAAATTTTCCAAATGCTTTTTAAGGAGGATTTCAATGTAGACAAGTGTAGAGATTGCAGTAACCAAACTTATTAACATTAAATTTAAACTGTACCAATAAAGAACCTACACTCACACTATTTGAACATCAGAAGTTAAGCACTCTGATTTTGTATACATTATTACGAATTGTGAACTTTATATGATATGTTATTGAGTAAACCATGTAGTATAAAGACATTGAAGACAGAAATTCCAAAAATGTATGGTATGTACATGAACAGAAATTGTTAATAACTCCCTTGTGGTGAATTAAAGTAAATGATAGAAAGTCAAAAGTCAGATTTCTTTTTTTGTAATTCCAGCCACATACAGAAGAGCAAAAAACCGTGAAATTATCTTAAACCTAATTTCATGCACGTGTAATTATAAATATGATGTAGATGGTGTCATAAAGCCATTGAAAAATGCAAAAATAATGTTGTGTACTAAAACAGGAATTATTACAAATATTTGACCTTAATTCTGTGGTTGAACATAAAATACTTGGAAAGTATCAAAAATCAAACAGACACAAGACTTATCATCATTTGGAAAAAAGGTCAAGTATTGCCCAATGATATTTCTACCTTTTCCTTTAGTAAAAGGATAACCACTCAAAACGTATAATACCACCAAGTGTCAATCGATTTGGGGATATTTGAACTAAATGATGTTTTGAGACAGAAATAATTGTTTTTTTAATTTGAAAAAAAAAAAAAATGGATGGAATTTATAACAGTTTAAATCTGTCATAATCAGTAGGTAGGAAATGTAGAGTCAGATTCCAGAGACTGTAAGGTCAACCTGATCCAGAAAGGTGGGCACGTATCCAGGCATGGGTTTCAACACTTTGTGTGAGCCCCCAGGTCAAAATAAAAAAAAATTGAGGATATACAGAGAAGTCATCAAGGTCTCCTACTCACTGAAGCCACGGCAAAATTAAAGTCTCCATTACCTAGTCCCAGGGCATCTCGAGATCGACCTCTCAATGGGCTGAATTAAGAATTGCTTGGTTCAGAACACTATTGGAGGGCCTGTCCTAGCAGCAATCATGAACCTAACCACCAGCTCATGCTGTCCCACAATTGTTCCCTTTATTAACTATTGAGAGGCAGAAAAATGTCAGATTCTGGGGATCCTCATAGATCTGGCAACACCAGATCACAAACATCTGTCACATCAGTCTGTATATCTGTTTTAAAGGGGTTACGCGGGTTTTAACCCTGTGCCTGAGATAAGACCTCCATCGCTCTATCAGTGAAACTTGAACCTGTGTAGGGGCCACTGATGGAATTGAATGGAGTGTGAGCCGAACAGAGCTTCTGTCAGAATGGACAGTGGGTTGACTCTATTAAAGATGAACTTGTCAATTCCTACTGATACTGTAGGTCTATCTATCGATACTGTAGGAAGATCTGTTTATAGTTTAGGTTCATTTGACTCGAATAATATTGCCTCTGGAGTATCAAAAGATTGGAAACACTGTGACAAATTTAAATAAATCCTTGGTGGTGGTGATTGTGTGGACATTGGAGTTACATGAGTGGTTAACTCGGCTTGAGGAACTTAACAGTAACATCTCGGTCAGCATCAAGGAATGACAGAGACGTATGGAAAACATTGAGAAGCAGAATGACCATCTTCTGGCTTCAGAATTATGATTCTGAAATTAACCATGATTGAACCATGAATGTTAAATAGTTTTATTGCCTTTTGAACGGTATCCAACACCCATCCCCTCCCTTCCTAACCCTGGCCTGAGAACGGAGAACGAGCTTGGGCTCGCCAAGGCCATTTAAGTCTATTACGTATGTCTTTCATGGAGACTGACTCACAACACTATTAAAGACGGACAAAACACTCACCGTCTCCCACCTGATAAAACTCCCACCTCTGACTGTATCTGTCTACCCCTCCACATACAGTACATTCTTTGTTTTAAGAAATTGCAAATGTTCAGTCAATTGAAGTTGTTAAGGATTAAAAGAGGACGGTACCCAATTTAGATTAACAAAAGTGATTCACTGAACTGGATTGAGCGTGACTCCTGAACAACATTTTCAGTTTTGCTCTTATTTTAAGGTGTCACAGTTGCCTGCGAACAAGAACTGAGATTTGATTTGAAAAGAATTTGGCTGTGGTGCAGTAATGTAATGTAGTAATTACATTTTAGGTAAATATTATTTTCATCAGTTGTGGTCTAGCCTGGAGTGTTTTTGGGCAAGACACCAACTGCCACATGCACCGAGGTAGCCCACTGCTCCAGGTTAGTGTGTGTTCACCTCAAGGTGTGCGCACTTCACTAGATGGTTAAATGCAGAGCACAATTTCGATATGGTCCCTAGTGGCCATATTGACAATCACCTCTCTTTCTAACGAATGCTGCAGGTTATCACGGATGTAACAATGTAATGTATGTAGCTGCAGTTTAAGCAGACTACAACATCCCTAGTTTGTCTATTCAATAAAGGCATTTATTACAGGAGATTCTGTCTGCATGGTAGTGTGTGTTTTTATGTATGTTAACATGGCTTTTAGAACTCTAGATATTTTTTTGAACGCGTGTTGATCCAAATGGAGCAATACTGAAAGTGTACAAAGCCCAGATTGCCACAGGGTTCCTGTATGTAATTTAGTGAAGTAAAAACACTTTACACAATGCCAGTACTTGCAGGATTTTTATTAGCTTGACAACGTAATGCACGTTCTACCAATGGTGACATATTTAATTAAACAATGAGAACATTCATTTCCAAATGAACGATGGTAATGTTCGTAACCTTTCAAATCAAATTAGTGTAGATGGTTTTACTCTTCACTGAATTGTTTCTGGATCCAGGAGATGATGTCTTTTTCGAAATCATCAGAGAATGTTCCATCGGGGTTGATGGGAACTGCATATGGCAGAGGAACGTCCATTCTTGAAAGTGTCACCTGAGGCAGCAGAAATGTTTCATTAAATATTTTAATTGTAATTTTGTACATTTTAAAATAGAAATTACAAAAACATCTCACCTCTGGAATCCTAACAATGAAGTTCAGGCTTTGCTGGGTTGGCAGAGCAGCTGTCAGTTCAATTTCCTTTTCACTGTTATTGGCTCTTTCAAGTCTGAATCCTGTCAGGTAAGCCGCCTCGAAGATTGGCTTGCACAGCCTAAAATAGAGGTGATACAGAAAAAAATATTATTGTAGAGACAGAAATTAAGACAGCAAATGTGTTTGCTATTGCAGTAACATTATTTTGTATATAATTCAGTGTGGATAAACTGTACCTTTTGGCGTAGGTGGTGGCAATCTTGGGAAGTCTCTCCCATTCCAGCTCCAGACGAGCAGCAGGGAATTCTCCAAGAACTCCAGCTTCAGCTTTAGCGGTGAAAGCATATTGTTGACACTCTGGACCCCAAGTAAACTTGGCCTGAGAAAATTGAATTTGATCCAAATTTAATTTGTTAATAAATGCTTTTCTTTCCATAGAAACCAATATTTCTTCTCAAAGCATTCTTCAAGTTCTAGCTTTACCGTGGCTTTGTGTTTACTCAGCACTGCAGCGTCAGCGCAGAACTTCATGTTGTCGTCTTCGGCGATGGAGGAAATAACAAGCTGAACTCTTTCACTGGGCTTGTCATAGTAAGCAGCAAGTTGGTAACCAAACAGCTTCTGGTCGTCTCTCACAGCGCGAGCAAACACAGCGAAAACAGGTGGGATTGAATTTCCAAGATACTTGTTCTGAAAGTGTAGAACACGAAGGAGTCAACAACAGAAGTTCTTAATACAGGTTTCCTAATACAAGGAAGAATGATTGTGAACCTGTTTCTGAATGTTCTCAAAACTAGATCCGGTGCTTCCACTGCTGCCGGCCTTTGATGCTCCATGAGGTGCCATGAACTGCAAGTTAAAATCTATTACACACACTGTTCTAAAGATGGAAGGTGATCTTAAGGTGTTCAAGAAGAAAAAGAAAATAATTACCCGATCTTTGTGGAATTTCCTGAAAGGCTGCATGACGGTCGCAGTCTAATCATACAATGAAAAACTCGAGATTAATATTGATTAAAACCAGCAAACAGTGTGTTATGTTCTGACCTTTGAGATGCGAGAGCTGGACATGGAGGAGCTTGAGCTGCTGGAACTGCTGGAGCTGATGATGCGGCTGCTGCTGCTGCTTCTGCTGCTGCTGCTTTTGCTGCTGCTGCTTTTGCTGTTGCTGCTTCTGCTGCTGCTGCTTGAAGACGAGTCAGTGTTGTTTCTATCTTCAGTCTCCAGGATTTGTCTCAGTTTCAGCAGGAAAGCTTTGCCTTCTGGACTCTCCTCATCAATGGGAATGATTTGTTTAAGGAGTTTCTCAGCAGCTTTAGGGCCAGTTTGTAACTCAAGCTCAAACCGTTCAACTGCAGGACCATCACCTGGAGCGAGAACCAATAACACCATAAATGCACCACAAATCTAAAGTTTACCAGAGTTTGACTGAAATACCTCTTGCCATTGACACACGAGCTGAGTGTTGTCCAATGATGTAGTAGAAAGGTTCTTTCCTGATGAAAGCAGCATTGTGAGAGTTGACCTCAACGCATCCCTTGATTTCAATGTGTGGAACAGTGTAGCAGATGCTCCTCTGGAATGGAGCAGAAGATCTCACAGAGGACACATCACGATCGGTAATCTCAGATGACTGAAAAAAAGAAAACTACTTTTAGTACTCCAAGAGTAATTTATTCATGAATATTTCGTTAAAATAATGAAGCATACCGAAACATCACTCTGGGAGTTCTGCACAGTCATCTCTGGCACCAATGGAACAGTTCTCTCAGCCGCAGGGTCTTCAATGTTTCTCACAACAGCATAAGTCTCAAAACTATCCAAAACATGCAATATGTTGGCCACACTATACAGAGCAACTTTAGATATACAAGATACAAAATCCCTGAGTACATTACCTCACAGCAGCAAAGTGTTCAGGAACCTCGACAGGCAGAACCTCCATCTTGTAGTTGCCCTTCTGAATATCAGCTCTTGCTGCCACTTTTCCAGGAACAATTGTTCTGATTTTTCCTTCGGCCATGACAGCAGCTTGCATGAAAGCAGTGTTCACTCCCATGACAGCAAATGTCTGAATAGCCAGACTAAACCAAGAAGAATAAATGTCAGTTTTGTTATAATTCAATCTTTGCCCATCTCCTTGTGGGAAACTACCTTGGTCTTGCTTCTGCGTGTAGTTGAACATCAGTCCTTCTCAACTGCTCCAGAGTGAAAGTCTCAAGCTGTTCAGGAAGAGGAGGTGTAATGGTGGTCCTGACTAAAGAGATGAACAGAACACCATCAGACTGGGTATCTCTTTTACTGTAAAGCATTGTCTTCTGGCAAAGTCTCACCATTGACGGACGCGGCAGCAACGGCAGCTTTGTACAAGCCAAGCTCCATGGGCACACCAACCGCTGTGGGCAGGATGCGACGTGCTTCAGTTGTAAACATGGGCTTTGTAAACTGGAATGCAAATCCCTTCTCCAGAGCTGTAAGAGCGTTCTTCAACAATTCACGTGGTCTGGGTCCAGATGCCAGCTAATGTTTGAGATGATAATATTTTCACTCAATTGCCCCACACTATTTAGCAATTTACAAATGCATGAAGAAACAGACTCAAGTGAATCTAGTGCAGAAGATGTAAATTGGAATACATTACCTCCATAGCTTGTTCAAACATGTTCCTGTCAAAGTTGGCAAAAGCCACTTCCTGTCCAAAGACCTTGATGTAGGCTGAAGCCAAAGGTTGGTTGGTTGGCAGAGCCTTCCAGTTGGTGAGCTTGAGAAGATCAAAGAAGACGTGTCAAATGTCTAACGTTTTTCTACTGAACCAAACGATTTGATTCATCAAGCAGAACTTACAGCTCTCAGAGTGCGTTTAATCTTTGTGACACGGTCAACACTCTGATCAGCAGCTGGAGATTTCAGAAGAGCCTCCTGGAATCCTTCAGTTCTCACACCAATCTGAGGAGAATAATCTATTAAGCATTGACTCCTAAAATCAAACTATCGAAGAACTCACCTCAAAAACATCAGCGGCAGCTCCAGCCATATAAGCACGTGCTTTAGCTACAACAGCTCTGGGCAGGATGGTGGCGGCATCGTTGATCATGTAGGCACTGCCAGCAGCTCCAAACATTAGTGGTGCTGAGCAATAAGGTAAAACAAATCAGCATAAAAATCTGACAAATCTACTTTATCCATCATTCCAATCCTTCTTACTGTTGTAGTAGTCCATCTGAAAAGCTCTGCTGAAGCGGAAGCTGAGTCTCTCCAGTTTACGGCTCATTAGCTTGATGGCAACATTAGCTGCACCAGCACTGGAAGAAAACAGTAGTATTCTTGCAAAACTGTTGAATTTAAAATTAAATGGTATTATGGTTCTTACACAGAAGCCATGTCTGGAGCAGTGATCCTGGTCAGAGACTTAATGTGGGAATAGGCAAAGCTTGCAACATGCATGTCTGTCTCAGTCTTCAAAGCCCCAGCCAAAGTGGAGACGACGGCAACTGATGGTTTAGTCTCAAACAACACAATACAAGCAACCATGCGCACTTCAGGGTGGAGAGATCTGTCCAGCACAAGCTGCAGAGCAACTGGTTGAACCTGAGACACAAATATCCAGTGTTATTTGATGAAAAGATGAAATGGAATGAATCTTGCATTTACCTGTTTGGGCTCATTTTTGGCAATGTTCCTCAGAGCCATGACGGCATCAACTTGCACTTTAACGGGCAGAGCAGTAGCTGAGCTTCTCAGTCCAGGCAAGAGCTTCATGATGGGTTTCAGACTGGCAGGGTGTCCAGCGTTGCCCATGACTTTCAGGCACAGGGTGATTTCATAAATGTCATTCTTGGAAATGGCCTCTACAGTCATGTCGTGGATGGGCTGAGGAATCAGATGATGGATTGATCAAACTCAACAGTAAGAACACGCTGCTGTAAATGTAGAAAATATATTTACCCTGAGCAGGTCAGCAGAGCAGGTGGATGAAGCAGCGCAGTACTTGGCAATCATGGAACCGTATCCGAGCATGATCACTTCACGCAGAGCTGGGATTGTGGTGATTTTCTCATGTGTGGCCAGACTCTGCTCAAGAAATGACAGAGGTGATTAATCTGAGTGGTTAACTCAATGGACTGTGTTGTACTCACAGCAATAAACTGGATGGTGTCCTGGTCAGCAGAGACCATTTGAAGTGCAACCAAAAGGCATTGGACAAACTCTGGGACGGTAATTTCACCGGCCAGGAACTTCTCCTTAAAAAATTTCACACTAACTTGTGTGCCAACAGCAGGAAGAGTGTCCAAAAGCCAGCGCCTACCACAAACATGTTCTTTAGAATTTTCAAAACATCTACAAAGGTTTCAGATAATCCCGAACTTCTACCTGTAATCTGGTTTATCTTTGAACTGAGTCCAAATGGTCTCAATTTCCTCCAGAGTGGCAACACGGAAAAGCTGAATAAGTTGAACAAACTTCAAGGGAGCATCATCATGGACCATTTCTACATTGTTGTCAACCAGATGTTTCAACACCTCGACAATCTAAAAAATAAAGTTAAAGAAAAAATGCTGTCATTCTGTACATACATACACACACACACACACACACACACACACACACACACACACACACACGCTGTACATACCTGGGCTGGTGCCTCACTTATTTTCATGAGATGAAGAGGAGTCTGGAGAACTTCAGTTGAAAACTCATACTGCAGTGATCCACGGGCCAAATAATCAGCCTTGACTGGAACAATTGGAGACTTCTCAATTTGAACAAAAGCCAATGTTTGTCTAAAACAGAAAACAATCATCCCATTAAAACAAACAAATGTTTCGAGGAATAGTCAATATCAAAATTTACTGAAATTCTTAAATACCTTGTTTCCATCTGGGCAGCACCATACATTTCATTGAATGGAGAATACTGATGCACTTCCTCAACTGTTGCCTCAGAGATCAGAACACCAGCAGCGGATGGTTTCATGACGTAGTTGTACGTGGCGGTTTCAATCATACTCTTGACTCTCTTATGAGACAATAACAAACCAGTTAACAGGGAGTTCAGATTAAGCATTAATGTTCAGTTTAACAGTAAAAACTCAAAATGCTGCTTCCGAATTGTCCTTAATCAACGTTAAAGATGGAATGTCATTCCACTGCTTGTTTCTTTGTACTGGATACCAATTACTGGTAGAACCATATTCAAAGTTTTATCTTTGAGCTTTAAGGCTACGTAAAGTCTAACCTACTGCACCATCCTACCTCACCTTCTATTGTACAGGAATATTCTTCCTCACATCATCTACAACCAGAGAACTTTTACAAAAAATTTCACCCGTTCAGCTGTGGAGCAATTGATCTTCTTTAACTAGAAAATCTAACCCTTTCACGTATGGAGAAGCAATGAAGACTGAGCTATTTCAATAGCACTTAACTCACTCTCAAAAATGATAATTAAAATTAATATCTATGTTCGCACTTGATTGTCAATGTCTTCTGTCTAGTATTTTTACACATAGTCTTGCATTAAGCGTTTACTGTGTGGTTTATGACAATTTTTTCTACGTCTCTTTGGCCTAAAAAAAGGTAAAGCAATTTTAGTAGTATTCATTTATCAAAGTATTATTTCTATGACATACCTCTGTGCATTCGGTACACGTTTCAGTGTAAGCCAGACCCATGTCTTTCGTGATTCTCTCATGGCAGTTGCTGAGATCTTTAGACTTGGTGACAGTAATGTGGTTTTCCTTGTGATCCTCACTGATGACGTAGTGGGTCTTGCACACACCTTGAGCTCCAGCCTGAAGTGATTGCACAGATTTCAGATACAATCTCCAAACAAATGACTATTGTCCCTTTCTTACCTCTTGCAGCTCATAGATGTTCTGGGTCTTCTTGAGATTGAGCTGAAGGATGTTGAGGATTCCTCTGTACAAGTTCATGATTGCAGGAGAAACTCCGGCTGGGGCAAAAACCTTTCCAACCACACCGTTGGCATACTCAAACTTGATGGGGATCTGAAGCTGAGCAGCCATTGCTGAGGTGAGTTTTGTGGCAGGAGCAAATGCATCTCTGGGCCAAACACCAGCATACTCGTAGAGTTGAGGGTTGACAAACTGATAAAAGAGTTATCACATGTTTAAGTATTATCAGTGTCAATTACATTTACTGTAGAGGCATATGGGTTGAGTAGATGATGTGGCACTAACCTTCATCAGGTAAGCATTCTCTGTTACAGCGCTCAGATGAATTTTGCTGCTGATTTTCATTCCTGCTTTGGCCAGACCCTCTTCAGGGAGACCACCCAAAAGCTGTGCCTCATAGTTGTACACATAGGTGTTACCTTGGGCAAACTCAGGGACTGAAAACAGTAATGCAAAAATAAATCAATTTTTCTGACCCACTAGATAGGAACATTTTTTTATATACTAAAGAGAAATTTTTTTTGACGAATCATGCTTACCAAGGTTGATCTGTTGACTTGCTGCAATAAGAGATCAAAACAATTACATTTTTTTTAAAACAAAGTCAGTTCTTTTAGTAATAAGACTTGTTGAGGGCTCATGGTAGAAAAATAAAAATGCATTGAAACTTACCCACGAAGGCAACAGTCAAGGCAAGCACAACAGCTCTCATGGCTGAGGGTTTGTGAACGAATCTTGTTAAAGACAGACCTTTTATACTATTTTTGCTAACTGTACAAACTTTGCTGAAATTAACCATTAACAGGTATGTTTCAGTTTTCCATTAATGTGTATTACACAAATAATTTTGTTTGTTAGATGAGATTGTTAGATGTTAGGTCGTCTTGCTCTGGCGTCATGTCACTGTCTGGGTCAACATCCAAAATGAATGATTTGAGTTTCACTAGTTCGTCTAGAAAAGTTAGAACATTTACAAATTCTTCTGATCACTTTACCCTACATAAAGATATACTTTTTATGTACGTTTTTAATGTATACTTGGCAATTTATCACACAATGTTCTAGTTGTGGTTGGATATAAGTTTTGCTTTAAGTTCTTTTACATCCATGGATTTGAAATTTTTTATGTTAAATTCTAGTCACATCAATTTTATTTAAAGTACATTTTAAAGCAGAGGAGTTTCGTCACAAACTGTAAGATTAAAGCAAATTGCACGTTCACAATGTAACATTTTTTTCCATTATTAACATTGTTAATAATAACACTGTTATTGTTACAGTGTTGTGTTCAGTTCGATTGGGATTATTGGGATTATTATTACTTTAATTGAAATGTTGAAATAATGTATTTATATTTAAATGTTCAATAAGAATTAAAATATTCATGGTTTTTTGCATTTTTGTTGTAAACCAAACCTTCTTTTCTGCATAACGTCAAGATTTTGGATGAAACAAACTGCTATCTAAAGCTGGTGACAGTCACAATGGTTTTCAGCTTCAGCTCTTACCGGTTCTGTTGACAGATCAGTTTTAAATTAAGTTACCCTGGCCTTTAAATGTCATCCGAAATATGTTGAAATATCGAAATTAAAAAACAACTCTTTTTTCGTGTTGAATTGTTTTGTCAATCTATTAAAATCAAGGACATTTTAATGCAGCGGTAGGTATAGTGAAACCGTAACTAAGCTCATATTGTATACATAATATAATATTTTTGATAAATCAAAATAATAGTCTTTTTACTTTAGATATAGTAAAAAAAAAAAAACTTGTAAAACATTCTTATTACATTTCAAAACCAGCAGATTTTTCTGTGGACTTTGCATGCTCTCCTCGTTCTTGCATGGGTTTCTTCTGGGTCTCTGGTTCTTTCCACAGTGTTCAGGTCAACCTTTCATGTGTTCAGGTGAATTGACATTGAATATTTGTACATTGCGTGCGTGTGTGTGCCAGTTGTTGGCACGCTTCCAATGTGCGTCCCGCCTCAGTCCAGAGTTGCTGATATTGACACCAGTTCCCCGTGACCCAGAAATGGAGTAAGCAGCACAAAATGGATAGATGATTGAAAGATGGATATCTAACCCATTCATCTTCTAAACAGCATCTTCCATTTTTGGATTGTTGGCATCTCTAGCAGGTTACACTAACAATGGCCATGAAGGGAAGCATAAATATCATATTTTTTTTCATTACATGAAAACTTCTGTTGAGACAAAATATTTATAGTCAATTATAAGAATTGCATTACACTGAGCCATGTGCATTGTTCACAACAAATTTCCTAAAAAAAAAAAAAACTGCATTTAGATAAAACATCATACATAATAGCTTTTTTGCTTCTCATTCACTTCAAATTTTCGGCAACTTTGTAAAGCACTTACAAGTCACAACTTGACAACTTGTACAACTTGAGTGGGTACAACACTTTTACAGTTTGTACAATACATGTATGATGGTACAACTTGTGATCATCACTTTTAACTGGGTCCAGGTAGGACATGAACTGATTTTATGTTCATCACAACATCCATTTACTAACTTTATATGTATTTGTGTGTCCTGCTTTGAGAATATTTGGCCACCAATCTAGTGTGTGTATCAAGATCCTGCCTGAAATCAGCTCCTGCTAGCTGTTACAATGTGACAAATGGAAAAAGAGGTAAGAAATTGATGGACATTGTGTGACTTGTAAATTGTGAATAATGCTTTGAATGAATTTGAAGATTTAAACTGTTTAAATATTTGCTGGGCAGTTGTGGTCCAGGGGTCTACTTCACTGTGTGTAACTTCACTAAATGGTTTAATGCAGAGCACAATTTCGATAGTGGCCGTATTGACAAACACACTTGCTTAATTTTATCATTGAAACAACATGGAAAGGATGATGAAGCAAGTTAAACAAACGGTTAAACAAACAAGTTGAACAAACTTGTTTAAGAAGTTAAACAAGGTTTAAACAAACTTATACTTAAATCAGACCAGTCATTTATTAGGATCAAAAATATTGTGCCATGATGTGGTCAGAATAACTGCAATTGGCAGGTAGTAGAATATGTAATAAAAAAAAAACTGGCAAACTTTTTTATAATGCGTGTTCAGATTTATTCCGATTATTGTATCAAAATTTCCAGACCATTGTATTAATTAGATCTGATTCAAGTAGTGGGATTAAGCACATTGCTCTGAGCAGCGACAAGCCACATGAGCTTCCGTGGTCTCTCTCAAGTCAACGCTCTTCCCGTAGACTCCATCGGACATGTTGAGGTTGGAGTCTGTAAAATATAAGAAACAATAATATTAGAACGTTCATAAAAATGACATGTATGTGTCATGTGACCATCAATGTCTTCTTGTAATTCATACAGCATTTAAAAAGATTTTCATTTTAGAGAACTAAGAGATTCCTAAAAATGAGATCCATGATATGGATTTAATATTAATGGCTCTTTATAACTTTTCATTGCAGTTTAGAATCTCAAATCTGGTTGCAATTAATGGCATTGAAAAGACCTAAGTTATCCTTCCGCCTTGAGATTTGGCAAAATCCCAAAACCGTTAAAAACACTCACCAGTAGGCAGGCAATGGTATCCAACTTGGACAGGGGTTTTTCTAACTGGTGAACATCCGGACAGACAACGCAAGACTGGTTCTACAGAGTAGCATTTAGACTGGCGTCCATCAATAACGGCTTCTTTCTCAAGCTTGACGGATTCAAGTTTCATGCGACATTCTGAAATAAACCAGACACTTGACGTCAGTTGTCTTTTAAACTTGTGATGAACTAGGAGGATTCAGTCTTACTACTGGCATCACGGCAGCTCTCAGCAGGAAGTACCCACGAGTGGGCAAAGCTGACGGAGCTCTCAGTCACGTATCCACTGGGTGTGCAGTACTCCTGTCTAGTTTCTCCATCAGCCTTTCCACAGAGACCACAAGTCTGTCCTCGCATCCAGTCCACCACTTGGATCTAAGAAGAATGTGTGTTAGAATCGACGACTAACATCACTGTCTAGAAATTTCTAGAAACTCTTTCCATCACCTTACAATGACCATCAGCAAAGTGAACCTCCTGAAGCCCATGGCTAGGAGCATAAAGTGACAAACCACCAGCCTTCTGCCTGATCTGAATGGAATCTAAAGAAACACAAGAATTTACCAAAAATTGTCCTATTGGGAGTCAAACTGACCACATGGACTTTACTACCTGAAGAATGTTGGTAAGGAAGGCTGCTCATGGGAACTTCCATTCCATTGACTTTAACCTTTGCGTCAGAGCCGGACGTGTACAGGGTGACATCACTGGTGAAGCAAATGTACAAGATTAAAACATGGTTCCGAAGACTTGTTGGTTCCATGCATTCAGTAGCTTACATATCAGCAAGCTTGATAGTCACGTGGTTCTTTTCAGTCTCATCATCCTTCTTCAACAGAACGATGAACTTCAACTCTTCTGTGCAATCCTGGGCCAAGACCTGGTAGCAGGAAACGGGCATTTCGTTCTTGTAGCGCCTGTTGTTGAACGTTCTGATGGTGTCCTCGTGCATGTGGCACTTGGCTTAAAAAAGGACAAAGAAGTGTGCAATTAAGTTGAATTTACGTGAAAAAGTTGATGAGCTCTTCAAGAACGTCTTACCAGTAACCTGATCATAAATATAGTTTTGGGTTTTAAAGAGACTGTCATCATCGAGCTGAACAGAAAGGCTTCCGTCGGGTTTGATGGGAACGTCAAGGGGAAGAGAAACATCATTCCTCGACACAGTCATCTACAGAAAAGCAGGATAAATGAGTTAGATGTTAGTTGCTAGATCAGTGAATAGGTGTTTCATGGACTTTCACCTCTGGCATCCGGATGCGAATGTTCAGAGTGTTCTGGCTCGGAATGGCCACCGTTAGCTCAACCTCTTTTCCGCAGTTTTGAGATTTTTCCCAAATGAGTCCCATATGATGAGACACCCAAGGAATGTACTGAGACAACCTGTTGGAAAGTTACAAAGTAGCTTCAAGAGAACGCCCCCAGTGGCTCAAAACTCACGCTGGTTTCAAACCTTACTTTTTGGAGTAAGTGGTGACCATTCTAGGAAGTCTCTCCCATTCCAACTCTAGACGAGCAGCAGGGAATTCTCCAAGAACTCCAGCTTCAACTTTGGCATTCAAGGTATATTGTTTGCACTCTGATCCCCAAGAAAGTCTGGTCTGAAGAAGATCAAGCATATGAAGTGATTTAAGTGTCTGGGACTTTGGGGTTTCCAGATTAATTCTCTTGTGATTTGATTTGTCCTTACGGTGGCTTTGTGCTTGCTCAGCAGGATGCCATCAGCACACATCTTCCAGTTGTCGCTTTCAGAAATTGAGGTTACAACAAGTTGCACTCTTGCAGTTGGCTGGTCGAGGAAAGCCACAAGCTGGTAGCCAAAATCTTCTTGGTCCTTTCTGACAGCGCGTGCAATGACAGCCAAGACAGGTGGAATAGAATTGCCAAGGTATGGTGACTGTAGGTATAAAAAAGTGCATAATTTTACACTTTATGCAATACATGTACATAACTCAAAGAAATATACATATTTTTATTTTATCAAAGAAGAGATGAAATGTATATACCCTTTTGTGAATTTCCTCAAAACTGGAGGCAGTGCTTCCACTGCTCACAGCATTTACGTTTACTTGGGGAGTCTGATACTGAAAATAAATAAATGGTAAATAAACATCAAAGCAAAAATGTTTAGTTAACCGAATAGTAAAAAAAAAAAACTTAAATGTTTCTCTAAATGTCATACCTGATCTTTGTGGTAAGTCTTGAATGTTTCCTGAACATTTGAAGTCTTATCCTATTTGGCAAAAGTAAAGTAAAGATGTGAAAAATCTGAAGGATCATGCCACGTGTCTGCAAAACATGAACCCACGTTCTCACCTTAGACATTCTGGAGCTTGAAGAGGAACTTGAACTGCTGTTGCTCTTTGATTGGCTACTGCTGTTGCTCTTTGATTGGCTACTGCTGCTGCTCTTTGATTGGCTGCTGCTGCTGCTCTTGCTGCTGCTACTCCTGCTGCTGCTGCTTTCAGAAGATGATGTTGCGTTTCTCTTTTCAGTCTCCAGGATTTCTCTCAATTTCAGCAGGAAAGCTTTGCCTTCTGGACTCTCCTCATCAATAAGATTGATTTGCTTCAGAAGCCTCTCAGCAGCTCTGGGACCGGTTTGAACCTCAACCTCAAGTCTTTCAATGGTGGAACTATCATCTGAACAACCAAAAGCACAATTAGAGGTTCAAAAGTGCCACAGATGAGAAATGTACAGTGCAATTATCCTTTGGTCACAAGTATAAGTAGGACCTTCATTCAACAGAGGTCTTGATTAAAAACTCTAGGAATACCTCTTTGTATTGTCATATAGGCCGAGTGTTGTCCAATGATGTAGTAGAGAGGTTCGTTGCGAATGGAAGCTGCGTTGCGAGAATGTACTTCAACGCATCCCTTGATTCCAACATACGGGACACTGTGACAGATGGTTGCTTGGAGTGGTGCAGCAGCTCTCCATTGGGCTTCAGATGGCATTTCACGCTCATCGATGTCAGATGCCTATATAGAAAAGTTTCACACTGTCAAAATAATTTCATTTTCTTGGTTGACCATCAGGATAATGTGGTTTTACCCAGTAATCAGCGGGAGCAGCCTGAGAGTTTTGCACTGATAGTTCGGGCACTAAGGGAATTCGTTTCTCTGCAGTGGGATCCTCTGTGTTTCTGACCACAACGTGTGTCTCAAGACTGTAAAATAAAGAAAAATCAAGCTGGGACAAAAACAGCATTATATTCAAAATGGTCGAGATTCTTAATCAAATTACCTCACAGTGGCAAAGCGTTCAGGAACCTCAACAGGAAGAACCTCCATTTTGTAGTTTCCTTTCTGAATGTCAGCTCTTGCTACCACTTTTCCAGGAACAGTTATTTGAACCTTTCCATTGGTCATCACAGCAGCTTGGATAAAGTCTGTGCTTACGCCCATGACTGCAAATGTCTGAATAGCCAGACTAAACCAAGAAGCAATACATGTCAGTTTTGTTATAATTCAATCTTTGCCCATCTCTTTGTGGGAAACTACCTTGGTCTTGCTTCTGCGTGTAGTTGAACATCAGTCCTTCTCAACTGCTCCAGAGTTAAAGTCTCAAGCTGTTCAGGAAGAGGAGGTGTAATGGTGGTCCTGACTAAAGAGATGAACAGAACACCATCAGACTGGGTATCTCTTTTACTGTGAAGCAAGTCTCACCATTGACGGACGTGGCAGCAACGGCAGCTTTGTACAAGCCAAGCTCCATGGGCACACCAACCGCTGTGGGAAGGATGCGACGTGCTTCAGTTGTAAACATGGGCTTTGCAAACTGCAAGGCCCATCCTTTCTGCAGAGCTGTAAGAGCGTTCTTCAACAATTCACGTGGTCTGGGTCCAGATGCCAGCTAGAAAGGAAAATAATACAATTAAATGAATCACTGATTGGGAGAAATCCTAAGGTTCAAATCTTATTTTGTAACGATAATAAGATCTAGCGTCTTTGCTTTGGTCTTGACTAAGAAAAGCGCTATATAAATAAACGTGAACTTGAACTTAGCGCAAATTTATGGCACTATATTTTGGATAAATGGTTGAGTCCCAATGTGTCCCAATTAATAGGAGTCAACTGTACATTACCTCCATAGCTTGTTCCAACAGCTTCCTGTCAATGTTGGCAAAAGCCACTTCCTGTCCGAAGAGCTTGATGTAGGCTGAAGCCAACGGTTGGTTGGTTGGCAGAGCCTTCCAGTTGGTGAGCTTGAGAAGATAATAGGAGAACTGTCAAATTTCTGGCTTTCTACTGAAATTACAAACGCTTTTGCTTTATCGAACAGAACTTACAGCTCTCAGAGTGCGTTTGATATTTGTGATACGGTCGTTGCTTTTATCAGCATCGGTGTTCAGAATGGCTTCCCGGATTCCTTCGGCTCTCACACCAATCTGTTAAAAATAAAGTTTAAAAAAACCAGTAACAACTTTCTGTCAAAATGTTACCATCGACTTGCCTCAACAACATCAGCAGCAGCTCCAGCCAGATAAGCACGTGCTTTAGCTACAACAGCTCTGGGCAGGATGGTGGCGGCATCATTGATCAGGTAGGCACTGCCAGCAGCTCCAGCCATAAGAGGACCTTCAAAACAGAAAGTTGTTCAATATTTGGACCAATATCCAAAGTCTTCAGGATTTTAGAACTAAGTTCTTTCTTGCAGCGCATGATGCATCTTGGCAAGACTTACTATGATAATAATCCGCCTGGAAAGTTCTGCTGTAACGGAAGTTCAGCCTGTCGAGCTTGCGGCTCATCAGCGTACAAGCCACATTGGCGGCACCAGCCCTACAAATGCGAAGAAAATCTCTGTAAGTTTGTCACTGTGTGCGTGTTTGGCCGTTTCTGTAACATACTTACACCCTAGCCATGTCTGGAGCAGTGATTCTGGTCAACGACTTGATTTGAGAAGACGCAAAGCTTGCAACCTGCATGTTGGGTTCAGTTCTCAAGGAACCAACAAGACTAGACATCAAAGCCACTGATGGTTTAGTCTCAAACAACACAATACAAGCAACCATGCGCACTTCAGGGTGGAGAGATCTGTCCATAAAAAGCTGAAGAACAACTTGCTGAACCTAAAGAATAAAAATGTTACGTGTTACTATTACATTGTAACACTTGCCTTTTTGGTTTTGTGATCAATGAATTACCGATTTGGGCTCTTTCTTGGCAATGTTTCTGAGTGCCAAGATGGCGTCCACCTGGACCCTCAGTGGATGGGCAGCATTTGCGTTTCTTTGTACAGGCAAGAGCTTCATGATGGGTTTCAGACTGGCAGGGTGTCCAGCGTTGCCCATGACTTTCAGGCACAGGGTGATTTCATTAATGTCGTTTTTGGAGACGGCTTCTGCAGTCATGTCGTGGATGGGCTGAGGAATCAGATGAAGATTTGATCAAACTCAACAGTAAGAACACGCTGCTGTAAATGAAAAGAGAGGGAATATATTTACCCTGAGCAGGTCAGCAGAGCAGGTGGATGAAGCAGCGCAGTACTTGGCAATCATGGATCCGTATCCGAGCATGATCACTTCACGCAGAGCTGGAATTGTGGAGATTTTCTCATGTGTGGCCAGACTCTGCTCATAAATATAACAAATATGTAATTTTTTTGACCATTTCTTAGAACATTATGGTATTGTTCCACTTACAGCAATCAACTCGATGGTTTCCTGATCAGCCATGAGCTTTTGAAGAGCAACTACAAGAGCCTGAATAAACTCAGGAATGCTACATTCACCATTCAGGAACTTCTCTTTGATCACTCTCAAGCAGGTTGATGTGCCAACAGAAGAAAGGGAATCCAAAAGCCAACGTCTATTAGAAAAGCAGTAAAACGTGTTAAGAACACGTCTGGCTCATTTCTCACAACACTATTATTTTATTTTTTATTTTTACCTGTACACTGGTTCGTCTTTGAACTGAGTCCAGATTGCCTCGATATGTTCTTCACGAGCAACACGCAGAAGCTGGATGAGCTCAACAAACTTCAGAGGAGCATGTTCATGGACAGTGTCTTTGTTGTGTTCAGCCAAGTGCTTCAGGAGTTCAGCGATCTGGAAGAAGATGGGTAATGTGAAAAATTCTGAATTTTGTTTTACCTTAGAAAAGGGGGATATAAGAGAGATTGCTACCTGAGCAGGTGCATCCTCGACCTTCACAAGGTGAATGGGCATCTGAAGATCTTCATCTGTAAACTCATACTGCAGAGATCCACGAGACAAATATTCTCCTTGAGATGCAACGACTGCGGTCTTCTCGATGTTAACAAAAGCCAAAGTTTGTCTGGAACAATGGTTTAGAAATGTTTCATTTGATGTTTTGTGTTTCGTATATAAATGTGTCACAGATGCCGTACCTTGCTTCCATCTGGGCAGCACCATGAGCTTCATTGAAGGGTGAGAACTGATGTACTTCCTCAACTGTTGCCTCAGAGATCAGAACACCAGCAGCGGATGGTTTCATGACGTAGTTGTAAGTGGCGGTTTCAGTCAGACTCTTGACATTCTGAGAAAGTATTTACGTATCATAACTGTTGTGCTACTTTTCATTGAAGATGTTGGTTCTTTTACTTTTAAGGTAGGGTTTTTACCTTGGTGCATTCAGTACACTCTTCAGAATAAGCCAGACCAGCATCCCTACTAATTCTCTCCTGACATTGGCTCAGATCTTTAGACTTGGTGACAGTAAATTGGTTTGACTTTGCATCTTCCCTGATGACGTATTGGGTCTTGCACACACCTTGAGCTCCAGCCTGAAATTACATGTCGTTCGTTTGGAAACGATAATGTTGTTGTATAACCATCATCTTCATTTACCTCTTGCAGCTCATAGATGTTCTGGGTCTTCTTGAGATTGAGCTGAAGGATGTTGAGGATTCCTCTGTACAAGTTCATGATTGCAGGAGAGACTCTTTCAGGAGCATAAACCTTTCCAACCACACCGTTGGCATACTCAAACTTGATGGGGATCTGAAGCTGAGCAGCCATTGCTGAGGTGAGTTTTGTGGCAAGAACAAATTCATCCCTGGGCCAAACACCAGCATACTCATAGAGCTGAGGGTCCATGAACTGAAAACAGAACATGCTTAAGTAAACTTCACAGTTACTGGTCTGCTTTAAGTTATCTATCTCTGTCTATGTACCTTCATCAGGTAAGTGTTCTCAGCTACAGCACTGAGGTGAACTTTGCTGCTGATTTTCATTCCTGCTTTGGCCAGACCCTCTTGAGGAAGACCACTCCATAGCACAGCCTCATATTTGTACACATAGGTGTTACCTTGGGCAAACTCTGGGACTGAAACACATTCCAAATGAACATATTTATTAGTTTGTATAAGATACAGCAGATTTTTTCATCCATATTTGTAATACTTACTGAGGTTTATCTGTTGACTCGCTGAAACGAACACAAAAATGACAGTAAGACAAAGACAAAATGCAATTTTAAAATAATTTTTATTTTTATTAAATTTTGACCATGGTTCCTTTTCTCTATCAAAACCCAAATCTGCTAGTGCTAGAATTCGGACTTACCCACAAAGGCAACAGTCAAGGCAAGCACAACAGCTCTCATGGCTGATGGTTTGTGAAGAAATTGTCACTTTTCCAGTCTTTTATAGATTTTTTTTTCTTAACAAACAATCAACGAAGAAATAATTTACTAAATTTTCTGAATATTGCTCTATTATTAACTGGACAGTAAGTGACCTAGATCAATCAGGTTAGGTCACCCTAACCATTGCGTCACCTTTGTCATCTTTGCACACATTTTTTTTCCTACTTTATCGTTCGGTTTTAAGAAAAAATTGTCTATTGCTCGAAATTCTCAGAAATATAGTCATGTCATGTCATTTTGGTTTTTGACGGTTCAAAGTCGTGGCAGTTGTTGTAATTTAATTGGCATTGGTTTGTAATTTTGTAACAAGGCAGAATTGATAGAAATCAATAAAATTAAGATAGAAAGCGTAAAACAAATTATATCTTAAAATAATATCCTTCGTGTAAATTCCCCGCTGAAGGCATAATAAAGAAATTTTTAAAACAAGTAAAATAATTGGGAAGATTCGGTTGATAAGGTAATGAATATTTGTTGATATATTTATTTATATTCCATTTATTTATTGCTATGAACACCACAATTCTGGAAAGTTACCATTTTTACAATGGTTAATATAATAAATTCCAGTAGAGGCCAGTTCTGAATTGTTCTGAGGTTTTTTTCTTCTATATATTTTAATGTTTAAAGAGAAAGGATGTAGAAGTGATTTGGCTAAAGTTGATTAATAGAGAATGTTGTAGAGGAGAAGACTGTTTAATTTAAAGTCAGGAAGAAAGAAGGCAAAACTAAGCACTATGAATCTGTCAAAGGGGCGTTAAAAAGTATTTCAGCAGTATTTTCAAATGTGCAACTTTTTTGTTGTTGTTTGCTTAATTTGACACAATGCAAAATAGTGACATTGTATTCAGAGCTAAATAAATTGTGAATGAATGTTAATTTTTATTTTATTGTTATTGATTTTGTAAATAGTTTTTAAGCATGAAAGACTGATGAAAAACATGATTGCAATTAATTATGAATTTGTATTTACAGTACACATAGGCATACGTATATAGTGTATTATATATACAATGTTTATATGTACACACATACACTGTCTTTGTGTGTGTTTGTGTGAATATAATAGATTGATCTAATAAACTTATAAACTTTGTTATACAAAACGGATATATGGAACATGAATATTCACGCCATTTAGTGTATCACAATGTTCGTGTTGTTTTTCCTGAGGTTGTTGTCATCATTATTTTATGATGTTGTTTACATTTGGTTGCACTTATTGGTCAATTTCTTCAATTGATTGGTGCAACAGAACATATAACATAGACAAAATGATAGAAAAAAACATACAGATTAACTTTTGTCAAAGTTTATTTATGCTGGGGGAAAAGTATAACTTAAGTAAAATGTTATGCAAACAAATCTCACAGCATTTGAATATGTGTAAAAAATTGTGGAATCAAGAGTGTGGCTGTGAAAGTCATATATATATTTAAAAATGTAAATCAAATATTTAAAAACGGACCAAAGCTTTTAATAAAAGCGGCAGTAAAAATTAAAGTATGACATTCCCCCTACATAACAGCACATATATATATTTTAATTTTACTGTCCAGAGGCGTATGTGATACCCGAGAACCCGATTTCATAATTTAAATACGTAATCTAAAATTTACAAACAAAAGATGTGCATTTCTAGTTCTTCTGAGGTAATCTATGTTGTAGTATAAATGAATACATTACTTGCTCAATTCAAAATGGTTTGAATTGATTTAGAGCAATTTATAGCTCATAAATATTTAACATATTTTTTATACTTTTCCTTGGACAAAAAAAAAATAACATCTCAGATAATCTTACAGACAAATAAAATGTGAGTGTAGGCATTTTTTCCTCTGTAAAGAATAATTTCCGTATCACTGATTAACCAGAGTAATCGGTGATGTCGTCATATATGACATCACTGTGATGCAGGTGCTGATCCAGACAGTTCTGAACGGCTTGAATGACTGTTGCTAGGCGACGATCCAGAGCAGAAAGATGCGGCTCGGTGAGGAGAGCGGCAACCATTGTTAACGGATCCGAAGATAACGATCCGCGCATGACGTCACTCAACTGATAAGCAGGGAGTGAGAGTAGACGTAAACGGAGCAAGGTGGAACGACGAATCCTGTGAGGATAAACAGTAATGATTAGCAGATTCTCCCTCACACCAGTTCTTTATATTCTTACCTGCAGCACTGAACAAGCGGAGTCAGTATAGATGGCTCGTCTTTCGAGTAGCGTCCAAACCTGCATTTTTAAAACGAACATAGGCTTTTTAGCAGCTAAGTGGCTAAATGAACAAAGCGTTCCTGATACTCACGCTCTTCCGTTGTCCAGGTGAATGAGGAAAGTGTCATTCCCAAACTTCTCGAAAGTTTCGTAATGGTGGCGATCCATGTTACCTGATGATGACATTTAAGCAGAGGTGTAAAGTACTTGAGTAAACTTTAGGACTTTTTGTACATTTTGTAAACATACAATATGTATACACATATGTATAATACATTTTGAATCTAAAAAAAAAAAGGTACAACGAACGCTTAAAACACTGAAAAAAATCTTTAAGACTGAGAATAGTATTTGTACTTGAATTAGTACTTGTACTTTATAGATTGCGTGAATTTATTGGGACTGCGTGAATTTAAAAGTTGCTTATATTTTTGGTACTCAGTACAAGTACAAAGTAGCCAAAAATACTAATTAGTAAAAAAATATTTACAATAGTTACAAAATGTACAATCATTTCTCAAGTACTTTACACCTCTGCATTTAAGTATAATTTACATTTAAAACGCAAGGGACTCACTCATGAGGAAGTCCAGGACGGTCATGTCGATCAGATCCACCAGGCGAGTGCCTCGGTCATACGGCGGGGACGCTTTTATCGTCTCACAATACCGGGAGTTTGTCTCCCATCTGAGATCCAAAACAATCACTGAATATTGACAATGTCATTTCATTACGGAAGCTCAGTGCATTGGCCAATTTTTTTTCTTGCAGTGACATTTCTGGCAATGGACGCAAATCAAAATGGCACATATACAAACTCCTCCAAACTTTTTTACTTCACCAATTTTTTTTACCACCAAAAAAGAAAATTTAAAATACTGTACATATGTAAAAAAAAAATGATAAAATATTTAAAAACACCATTTTTCCAATAAAAAAAGGCAGTAGAAATAAAAGTTTGAACTCCCCTCCCCCCACACATAACACCACATATACTTTTTTTTTTTTTGCAAATATTTTAAAGAGTATATGTCATATATTATAAAATTGCTCTTTTTTTGGGGGGGGGGAGAAATAGATAAAAGATAAATAAATAAAAGAGTTATAAATAAAGAAATAAAAAAAAAATTCATTGGTTAATGCAATGAGCTTCCGTACAGCATTCTATATTTATATAGTAAGAATAAAGTTTACGCACGAGGCCAGCTTGCTCCGGCTGTAGGAGCGCTTCCAGGGATTCTGCCACGAGCGCCGTGAAGCCAGAGACAAATCGGGGAGCATCGCTGCCATGGAACCTTCAACTTTAAACGGGCGTCCACATATCGCATGCTCAGTGGAGCAATAATACGAACACTGGCCGTAAAAACACGCATTGCCAACTGCAAACACAGAGTATAAGAGAGGAACGTGTAAAAACAATAGCTCAATGGGTTCAATCAAGCATGTGTGTGTATGAGTTAGTGTGTGTTTACATTGTTGAGACAATTGGTTTTAAAAGTGACTTGTGTGTTGAGTTTTTCTTCAAGTGTGTGTATGTGGGTGATAATGCAAGTAAATGTGTAAAAGTAAGTGTCTGACAGTGTGTGTGCGTGCGTGCTTAACAGAGGAAGAAAGAAAGAAAAATAGAGAGTGAGAATAAATGAGATTTGGAAAGAAAACGAAAGAAAAGAAATATGGAGAGAAAGAAAAGATAAAGTGAGAAATAAAAAAAAAATGGAGAATTAGACAAAGAAAGAAAGAAACGGAGTGAGATATAAAACAAAATAGAGAGTGGGAAATAAAAAGAATGAAATAGAAAAGCAAAATGAAAAATGAGAAAAAAAGAAAGAAAGAAAAGGGAAATATGGAAAATAATTAAATGGAGTGGCAAAGAGGAAAGGAAGGAAAAAAGAGTCACTGTTTGTGTGTTTAAGTTTTGGGTCTGGAACCAGTATCAGATGTGGCTCATTATTAAATCACTCTATAAACCAAATCATGTGACAATTTCTGAAAAGTAGTGAACAAATGTTTCTGATACAAACCTGGAGAAGTAAAAAATGTCGAGACAAGTTTATGATCCGTGGTGATGTCTTTGATCTCCTTGATTATATCGACACGTCTCCCTACCACTGGGGGCATTCTCCTGAAACCCAGCAAGCTGACGCACGACAATTCATCAGAGAAAACCTTACAACGATTCAAGAGAAACAACAAAGTTTTTGTTTTTTCCCAAACAGATCTGGACTCTTACCGGTCCAAGTGGAAAGCTGCGATCTCAGCGTTGTGTCTCTCAAAGTCAGAGAAGTAATACAGATTAAAGTTGGTCTCCTCATTTCGTTCCTGTCTTCAGAAAAAAAGCAAAAAATCTTGTATTAAATAAAAAATATTTTTATGTGTTGCTTGAAATTTATTAATATATTACTAATATTATTTTTTTCAATTATTATTGTTTGATCAAAACACACAGGTAAACACATTCCATCCCGCAAACAATTTGACCAAAATTAACCCAAAAAAAGGAAGGAGCTGAAACAATGTTAAGTGTTGCTCTTACGTCCATTTTACATTTTACTGGATCAGTTTTACAACGTACAAAAAAAAAAAAAACAACAAAGTCAATCAAACAACTCAACAAAATACTAATCGAAAGACCAATATATAATTCAGCACAAAATAATTATGGACGTTTGGTGTCTAAATATCAGCAGTAACTATTAGTAAAAAGCTCTCATGGTGGATTAAAAAGTAAAAGGGTGTTTGTCAACATGGCCACTAGGGGCAGTGTTTAAATTGTACCCTGCATTCAACCATCCAGTGAAGTGACACACACAAACCCGGAGCAGTGGGCAGCCTTTAGCCAAAACTGGATCTTACTTCATGGGTTTGAAAAGCGCCTGTCCGTAGTTAGGAAACGACAGCACCAGTTTTAACTGCGTCCCACCAGATTTCTGCACTGAGACACAAGATAAACAGTACATTATGTGTGTGTACTGTATGTATACATTTTAAAACAAAATTTATGATGGTCCACCTGCACTGACGATACGATGAGACTTGAGTTGCTGTGTCAAAATGGACAGATTGGGGTCTGTGTGTTTATACATTTGCCAGCGAGATATTCCGAGATGAAACCTGAGCCACGGTGGATGCGTTTCCACACTGGAATTCCAGAGAATAGGATCATAGCCGTCTTCATTGGCACTCCGCCTAGACATAACAAACATGAATATTTTAATAATAATATTTTATTATTAACAATAATTGATAATAACTACCATTATTATACAATATCATATATTATTATTTTTATATTATTATATATTAATTTAAATATGTATACGTGTATATAAAATACAATACGTATAAACATTTGTAAGCGCACGCACACACACACACACACACAAACATATATATATGTTTATATATACATAAACGTATATATAAGTCACTTTATCCTGTTACATTGGAAATGCAACGCAAACATCACTTTATTATCATGACACCTTACTTTTAGTACTTTTTTATTTTATTAGAGCTTTTTGTAGTTTTTGTAAGTTTTTATTTTGAAATGTTATCTGTATCTAGGGACTGAGTAACGAAATTTCAATTTTCTGTATGTATGTACTGTACATATGACAATATGACAATAAAGCTGACTTTGACTTTGATATATATAAATATATATATAATTTTTTAAAGACTTAATTTATATTTTAATAATAAAAAAAATTATTATTAATAAAAATGACAGATATCGCTGAAATCTTTACGTTCTCACCACTGCTGTGAGTTCTTGTCATTATCCTCTTGTTTCGCTCGGACCTTCAGTAGCCAATCACTGTCCGGTATGGGTGGGCTGGGAATGTTGTAGAGCGGATGGGAAAACAGTGCTTCCAGCTTGGCCAGATCAGCTCCAGTAGCCGCACTGGCCGTAGTTGCCCGCACGGGGCTTCCTGTAGTGGCTGGCACACTTGAAGCAGACGTGTTTGGCATGTGGAAGCTGACGGAGGTCTGGATGTACGGGTTCGACTGGAGCTCACAGGACACATGGTACATGGACAACACCAAGAAAACCAGGAGCAAGTGCAGACTCAGCAACACTATTATCAGCCATACTCGGAATGTCCGCGGCCGTCGCCGTATGCACACTCGCATCGCACTGAAATACAACAGAAGATCACATTAATTTACAATCATATAAAGTAAAATAAAAAGCACATACCAGTCTCCTGGGCTTTATCTCAGACTGGTGTGGTTGCCGTCTTTTACCGCGTTACGCTCCTGTTTTGCTCTCAAACAGTGAAGAAGTAGTGCCAGGTTAGTCTGATCTGAAGGGATTTGTTTACTTTCCCTCCTACAAATTGTAGCAGGGTCACAGATATTGGCACGTTTACAAAATAAAGCAAGGCGTTATGTAATACCTAGTTGTTCTTTTGCTCGTCTGAGAAATTCTTTCTTTGTACTGAATTTTCTATGGTCAAACTGACATCAAAAGGCTTTAAAAATACTCGGTATGAAATACAGTATTGATCAGTTTCTGTTCGCACAAGGTCAAATATGTCATCTCAATAGTTTGATCTCTGATGTAATTGTTTACTTCAAATATATAATTGTTTACAATCTTGAAGAAAGGAATATTGGTGTCTGTGTGTGTAAGATATAAGACATAGGTCAGAATCTATAGGTTTGTGCTTTTAAAGATTGTTGGAATGATGCAAAGAAAAAAAATACAAGTGTGCATGAATAATTGCTACCATAATTAATAGTGTAAAGGATACATGATTTTGTTAACAATTAGCTTGCAAATGTGGACAGTTGGCAAAATGTATATTTTCCCCAAAAAATAAATATATAAAATGATATATACGTGTGTGTGTGTGTGTGTGTGTGTGTGTGTGTATATATATATATATATATACACACAGTACAGAACTAGAATAAAACTTTGGTTTGTATTTGTTTGGGTTGAAGTGAAAAAAAAAATCCAAGAAAAAAATTTGTATTTTCTAACATAAGCTTTATTATAGATAAAACTGTGAAGGTATAAATATTGCTATTTTACATTATACACGTTTACAATATGTACAGCTATAAAAGATTTAAATGTAAAAAAACAGGCCATTCGTATTTACATATCAATTAAAAAAATAGCCATTATCATTTTAAAATATAGACTGTATGTGGAACAAACAGATTGAAGGTAAATATTCCACTAATATTATAAAAACAAATATTGGCAGAAAACAACATGATCAGAGTGAGAATTTCATAATAGAGAAACTGTGACAGACACGAAAGATTAAATGTCAGCCACATAAGCACCGGGAAACTGTACGCGCCGTCACGGCAGGTTTGTAGATCAGGAACATTTCCATACACACACTGCCAAACGGCCACCAAAGAACATATAAAGAAGGTTCTTTAGCTCGTGCGAAATTTCAAAACCGAAACCTTCGCCGATCACCACGTGCCAAGAGCTTCCAAACTTTTTATCCATCGACTCTTTTATCATTTTTGCCGCACTCTGTTGAAACAAAAATGATCGAATAATAATAAAAAAAATACAATAAGAAGTGAAAAGAAAAAGAGAGAAATACCTCATTATTGGTGGCAAACTTCTCACAGGCCGTAACACAGAGTTCCATGGTTTCCACTCGCATCTCTTCACACATATCTGTGTGCTGGTCCGGACAACAAGCGCAGATTTAGTCAAAATTACCATTATAATGTGAACGTTACAGTGAACATTCCAATTAAATGCTGATTTTGTACCCGAATAAGTGGAAAACTGTGTAGTTTCTTAAAATCTGCATCATCTCTCGTGCCACCTGAGATTGTTGCCATGACGTTTGCTGAAATGTTCACAAGAGAAAAATATAGCATGTTTAATCCAGAACTCACATCATACTTGATAAATAAAACATTGTGAGGGGGAAAAAAGCTACACCAAACCAGCTAACGTGGACTGAGATTTTTTAAAGATTCATCCAACATTCCCATAAGGCACTAAGATATAGAAGTGTCCTGTCATTTACGAGAACGTTACTGTTTCCCTTCAGATGATTGACAATATAAAATATAATAGCGTCATAAAGTAAAACACTATAATGTAAACAATCCGCTAGCTAGCATGGTAGGCTAACTGGCGCCGACACTGTGCTTGTTTTCTCGTTTCTTTTATTTTAATAGACATCACCGCACACATTTCATTCAAGTTTAAAACATGACGTCAATTTGACATTTACGCACCGTAACAAAGCACAGATGTCTGAAAACGACGTCGCCAGGGAGACGCGGGATGGGTGTTTCACTTACACGAACATGCTCTCGGGTCAGAACCAAGTCTGATTGGCTCACGAACACATGGAACCGAACCAATGAGTGCGCTAAGAAGGCGGGGACGAATCAGACCGCACAGCATTCCCGAATTTCTCTTGTATTTTGACAAGAACCCTTGTTTTTTTTTTTTTTTTTTTTTTTCAACTTTTGTATAATTTATGTTCTTTAAAACATATTGAAAGTGTCCTGACCCGAGTCTTTAAAAAACTCAAAGATGACTATTTTTCATTCATTCATAAAGGCCACGCAGATTTAGCGCAGTCAAATCTGTATGATCATATTGCATCCAGATTGTTTTTGACGAACACAAAGAAATTACTAATATTGCATAGCTTTGTCATGATATTGTGAATCAGTGAGGAAACCTGTTGCTTTTTTGCAGTGCAGCTTTACACTTATGTGACTCAGTGCTGCAGAAAAAAGTGTGTGTGTGTGTGTGTGTGTGTGTGTGTGTGTGTGTGTGTGTGTGTGTGTGTGTGTGTGTGTGTGTGTGTGTGTGTGTGTAAATGCTTTTGCATTTTTGATCATTGCTGTGGAAAGTAAAGTGATTATGGTAGATTTTTAAATTAATTACATTTATTATTACCACAATACTTTTTTATTAACAATACTTAATATTTCATGCATGCACCTAACATACAGAAACTACATTCTCTGTCAGAAATGTTTGTTAACTTTTGTTTTATTCTTTTATAATTATTACGCATTTATGTTTATCTACTTTATTACCTAAAACAATCCTAAATATCAACATGAAAAAAACAACATCTCTAAAATTCCATTTTCACAGTTTAATATTTTTAATTGCATTAATATTCACAATAATTCTGTAGATCCTCAATTCTGCCGTTATAAGGAAGCATCACACCGACGTCACAGCTGAAAATCGACCAATAGCGAGTCACAGTTAAACAGGCACTTCCTTTAAGTTCTTCATTAAACATTTAGGAAATTAAAACAAGGCAAAAAGCCATACAACAATATGCTGAAAGGTGAATACTGTATTACATTTGTATATTACTATAAATAGCAGTGCTAGGCATTTAAGGCTGTAAAGAAAACCGATTTCATTTTTTAATAAAGTCGCATTAAACTAGTTGGGTGTCGTAATCTCACAGCAATATTCAATTGATTATACTTCAGGGTGGGTATTTTTTAAAAATAATAAAACCGCCTGGGATCAAAATGTAATAGGACGTGAAGTAATCATTCTCCAAGAGTGATTGGCTAAAAAAAAAGCAGAACAAGTGCTTACATAATAAGAGCACGTGTACAAAAATGTGCCACAACATGGAATGCAAACAGGCCTTTGGCAGCACGTTTCTCCAAACCAGTACAAACACAGACAATATCTTCTCCGGAGACAATTTTCACCTCATTTTTAAAAAGCTGCCTATCCTATGGCGAACACTTCACTGCCGGGGATGAGCGCGCTGAACACAGGGGTCCGTGGGCTCCTTGACGGCTCCTCCAAACACGTCCACGTCCCGATCCGTCCACGGAACCACGTTCCCCAAGTGCGGTGATTCGCCGCAAGTCGATAGCGAGGCGACCTCGGCCGGTGACAGCACGCGATCCCATAGGTTAAATAAGGAAAGCTCACCCACCAAAGCCTGCGAGGCATCAAAACGCCCTCCAAGTGTGTCCTGCAGCAGATCCAGGAACAGTGAGAAGCTAAGCAACATTCATTATTCTCACAATCATTGGTCTGGTTTACCTGCTCCTGCCCCAACACCAGGACTCCTCCAGATTTGATTGGATGCCAGGCTGACAGTCCTTCACCACGCCCCCTCAGCTTCCCACTCTGATAGGCCTTCCAGACCCCATCTCTGAGGGTCCAGCTCACGCATATATGCTGCCAGGCGCCTTGTGCCAATGACAAAGGAAGCTGAGCCACCTGAGGGAACGGTTCAAGCTTCAGTGTAAAGTACCCGAATAATATACTTGAGTAAAGGTGTAAAAAGTATTTTACTAGTACTGAATTTTAGCTCAAAAGACACCACGTAATGTGAAAAACAAAAATGCTTTATGACATTTTAATTACTAATATAGAAATGAAATGTAACACCTCAATGTGTCAAAATGGCAGAATTTAACAGATAAAAAAGAACAGAAAAGTCAGTCTCTTTCAAACTCAAATGTGCAAAAAAGTGCAACTGCTAGTTCACGTGATTTCATCCAGTACCTTCAACATCCTGCAGATGGCGATATCACAATGTGGGCTCGAAAAATTAACCGTGGTTGAAAAAGAAGCCGACTTGTTCGACGAGTAACGGTAAGTGTCCATTCAAATGTAGTGGAGAGTATAGTTCAAGTTCAAGTTCAGTATATTTTTAAGGCACTTATCACATTTTCTACTGTCTCAAAGCGCATATGTGAAAATGGAAAAATAGAAGATTTTTCACTTTTTATTACCGTAATTGTTCGTTGGAGTTAAGATAATGGCTCTGACTATAACCAGTAAGCAAGCAGCATAATCGACATTGGCCCAATCACAAATGTGATTTGTGACTCAATCACAAATGTAGTCAAGTAGAGAGTAAAAGTTGCTTATACTTCTGATACTCTGCACAAGTACAAAGTAGCCAATAAAAGTCCCCCACCTTATCATTGATGAGCAGTTCGGCTGGGTTGTGAACCCCCTGCAGCAGGACAAGTTCATTGGGCTGTTCTGGAATGGCATAGGACACCAGCGTTCCGATTCCACTCTCAGCCGGTTTGAGCCACAGGCATATAGTGAAGGCATACATCTCTGGAATGTTCCGTCGAACCAGGCCATACATGTAGTTTGTCCGCACAGGGAAAGACAGTTTATACCCTTGAGGGAAGCTGTGATCTGTGAGACCTGAGGAAATAAAGCAGAGACTTTACTGGAGAAACCTGGAAGGAACTTGATTAAGGATTTTCTCAAACTTTCTCAGGGCTTTTATTTAGTTATTTATTTATTTCTATATATATTGATATATATATATATATATTTTTTTTTTATTTATTTTTTTAATTTATATTTTTTTTTTGTCGGTTTTTTTGTGCTTTAATGCATTCCTAAAAAAAAGAATATATATATATATATATATATATATATATATATAATATATATATATATATACAGTACGTGTATTCTTTTTTTTAGGAATGCATCAAAGCACAAACAAAACGACATTCAATTAGGAAAATGACAGTTTTGTGCCATTTTGTCACAAAACATACAACAATTGCACTTGTACTGAGTATCAATAATATAAGCAACATTTACTTTCTACTTGACTATATTTTTGATTAAGTATCTGTAAGTTATTCGCTACATTGTGATAGTTCTACATTTTTTTCTACCGCGGTTAATTTCTTGAGCGCAAGAGGTGATATTGCCATCTGCAGGATGCTGAAGGAACTGGATGCTACTTCTAAGCTCAGTCACGTGAACGTGAATTATTGGTTGCACTTTATTGCACATTTGAGTTTGACTGAGACTGACATTTTGTTCTTTTTTATCTATTTTGTTCTATTTGAAACAATGAGGCGTTACATTTCATTTCTGTATTAGGAAATAAAACCTACTAAAATACTGTGATAGTTAGTTTATGCTGCATAACAGTGTTCATTTTTTATTGCAAAATTATTGATTTATTATTATTATATAATTTATTTCCATTTATAGAATCAGGCTTGTGAATTTCCATTCTCCTTACTTTGCTCTAGCTCTGCGATTCGCTCTTGGAGGTTGTTGATTCCCTTGTCGATGTGCTGATGGTGGCTTTGAGTCTCTTTTCGAATGTTTTTTCTCTCTTTTTCCAGCAGCTGAATCTTCTTTTCCAGCTCCCCTTCTAGATTCCCCACAGGTTTGCCAGGTTCGCCCACAGCCACGTTCCCAAATGTGCTCGCAAAATGTTCAGTATGGTTCATTGCTGCAGGTCCAATTTCCAGCTGAGAAGGGAGAGTAATCAAAAAGGCATATTCATATTTATTACATATTATTAAATATTATCACACTTAAACAATACAAAATACTGTACTGTTCACTCTACAATCCACACTTCAAATCTTAATAAAGTTTAAAAATTTACTGTGGGCCTTAAGTAAAACAGAAAAATAATGTTGCGGCTTTTAATCCGTGCGCCTTATAGTCCAAAAAATATGGTAATACATATTTCAAATTACAACTCTACAATCATTTTTGTATTATTTTTTATAATGGAAAAATATTCTTTTGTATAATGATGATCAATAACATTGCATTTGAAAATTACACTTACAATTAAAGACCATGCTTCTGTCAACAAATGTAAACATATTATTTTTATAATGTACTGAATAAAATCTCAGTTATCGGCATTGAAGATGTTCCATCCAGCTAAGAGATGTTACAGCTCAGTTCTTTCTCATAATTTATGCATGTATTTTTAAACATAGGAGAAGAACAAGATGGACGTGGAGAGGAAGGACTCACCATGAAGAAAAGCACACAGAATAAAATAAACTGGCTTTGACAAAAAAATCTCTTATGGCTTAATGCTTTATATGTTTTTTTTTTTTTTATTAAAATGTGGTTGCTTGACAACTATGGAAAAGCAAGTATAACGTAAGGTTTAAAGCATGTTGATTCTACTAACCTCTAACTTTTCTATGCGATCTTTCAGTTGAAGAATTGCTCTCTCCAGTTCTTCCACAGCTCTGGCCGTCTGTAGCTGTGCCGCCGCCGAGCTGCTCACATCATCTCCGGCCATGTGGCCATGGTGGCTCCCCCACACACCCATACTCCGCTCATGAAGACTAGTCTCCTCTAGCCCATTTTCACATTCTGAAAGTTTCTCCGTGAGCTCAGTTATGGTTCTTTGGTCCATAAGAATCTGGTCGTTCTGTTGCATAACGATTTGCCTGAGCTCCTCAGCAGTGGTGCGCAGACTCCAATCTTCATCTTCAGCAAAAGGGTCATCAGCTTGTCTCATATCCCTAGATTTGCAATTGCTAGAGGGAACTGGGGTGCAGATGAGTCGATTGAGGGTGAACTGCTTTGGGCCTGGTCCTGTCACGTCCCCGGTACTTAGCTCGTTTAGCGACGGGACCTCCAGGCCGATGTCGAATCTGTCGCCGTTAAAGGATTCAGCACCATGGAGAGCTCCGAGCGGCCCCGCGTGAGCCACCGATCCAGAAAGCGGCTCCAGAAGCGACACCGAGCGGTTGTCGGCGAGAGCCTGGGGCGCGGCGGCCGAAGATCGGGAGTAAACGCTCGCGATGATGCAGATGACCGCTCCGAAGAACGCCAATAGGCCACCTCCGACTATAACCACGATGAACTTCATTTTACCGATTTAATAACGACCGCTTTTCGAATTAAAAAAAGACCCACTTTCCACCAAATACACTGTCACTAAGGGCTCCAACTGGATGAAATGAAGGTCGGGGTTTCTCTGCTCTCATCAGATGATGTTCCTCCTCCTCCTCTCGCGTTGCTAAGCAGCACTCTAACTTGTTTCTATAGCTACTACGCGGGAGAAAAAGAGAATGCGTGATGCGTCGCACTGGTATAAACACATTTTATTGTTTGTTGTGTCTGCATCGGGAATACCTCTAAATAAAAAAAAAAATATGTAGATTCAGTATTTGTGACTTGAACCCTGCATTATACTATATAAGATGCATTAATATAGAATTAAATCTACAGAATAAATTCTGGTTTACTAATCAAACAAACATGCAAAACAAATGTGCAAAAAAGATACAGTTATGGAATAATTTGCTCATTTCTAGGGGTGTATCTGCTTCAGAATACAAAAATGAACAGACTTAAACCAGTTTTGTGTCAAACTTAAATTTCTAAAACAGTACAAATTGTTTAGTTTTGACAATAAAGAATACTGAAAAAAGAATCTAAGATAATTTATCTTAAAGCTACAGTAACTTAAACATTGGAAAGATAGTTAAAAATTTTCAGACCACAATAAACCACCAGGCATAACATCCTGCCACCAATCTGCTGATCTTTCTTGGTTCTAGTCAATACTCTGAATCTCCATGAAGACCAGATTGAAGCAAGAACCCAGCAAAGCAGTCCTTTAATTGTGACATCACGCACATCTAGCCGTGTAATGATGCAGAATAAGAACCAAACACAAAAATTGAATTGTATTCACCTAAGCTTGTGTCCTAAAAGCCACCGTTTCATATAAATAAAGACTGAATCTCGAGTTAATCCAATTAAAGCGAAACAAAAAAACACTTTCTCCACAGAGAAAAACAAAGACGTATATCCTGTATATCGTTCAATAGTCCAACCACTCAGCCATGTAAACACAGTTTGATGGTGAAATCTCGCCTCCTTCATGACAGTCATCAAACACCTGGAAAATAACACAGAAGTTGCATTTATAAACCAATATTTCAACTCACTACAATTATAAAGCTCTACAGTCTTTAAAAAAAAATCAATTTTTACCGGACAAAGTCCACACGGGGTTTTGATGAGGCCCGTAGGTTGAATTATGGGATTAACTCCCCTGTAGAGCTTCATTTGTCCATTTACACTACCCACAGTCCCTTCTTTTGCGGCAATTATGGTCATCTCAACCTTTCCATCGAAGATCAGAGTGTTTAGGATGGTCTCAATATCCTCCATAGACAAATCCACCTGACCACAAAAAACATCAGCTGTTAAGGCTTGCTTTAACCCTCTGGGGTCTGAGCGTGTTTTTGGGGTTCTAAGGTGTTTTGACACACACTGATAATTGTAAAATAAATACTGTTGTTAATTTTGTTAAATATTTTTCAATTGTTAAAATTGTTAAATATTTCATCTAATTACAACACACTACTGGCCAAAAAGTACTGTTTTTGTATTCCGCACAAGCTGTACTACAACAATAGGGGAGCGAAATTGATGTCTGTTCTATAATTTTCTAGACAAAAAAATATATATATATATTATATATTGCGTGCTTTGTGAGTTTTAAGAAAAAAAAAAGTCCATAAAACCAACACTGCACAATAGACTTTTAAGCGTCTTGTACAAACCTAGTCTAACCTAGTCTTGTAGGCTTAGGCTAAAAATTTTACTTCTTTTTTTTTTTTTTTACCTATTGATGCTATCTCCTTCACAGAAACATTAAAATAGTTCACAAAAAACAACCTCGATTGTGACCCACAGAAGCTGAAATGAGATGCAGCTCCTCACGACCCCAAAAACATATAGAATAATACAATTTTTTTAAATTAAATAATCCGAAGCATAAAAAATGTTGGAAGAAGCTCAATCATAACTAATGTGCTGTTTGTGTTTATCTGCATAAGGTTAAAAAAATGCAAACTTGATCATGAACTCATGTAAGTCAACAAAAAAAGGGAAGGATGCCACTCACTTTGCTGATGCCAAGCTCACAGATGTACTTCAGCACTTCATGCGACGTGGCAAATGAGCTGTTTCTCTGCACCATGGGGCTTTGTTTAGCCTCCCGTGCTGCTTCTGCCTGAAAGACACACACACAACTGTTTTGTGAACAACTATTTAGTGAAAAAGTCTGTTTAGAAATTAAGACCAGAAGAAGAAAAGAATGTAAACGAAGGTTGTTTTATACTTAAACTTGTTTTTTTAATACACCAATATTATCACAACAGAGAACTAAGTATTTGGTCTTTTTAATCAATTTTACCAATCGCTTTAAAATGTAGACTTCTAGAAAAAAAATGCACAAATTAATTTAAATAGCAATATGATTTTAGCAATACAATTTCGTTTTCCCCAAATAACACAAACCTGTATATTTATAGATTTTTTTTTTATCAATTTTACTAATCGCTTGAAAATTTGACTGCTAGAAAAAAATGTAACGACCTAAACACCAACATTAAAAGACAAATACTGTATTTTTTTTCCCCCTTGATAAACAAAAATGGAACAAAAATATCTTCATGCCTTACAAAACAAGCATAAGTGTTGAAAAATAGATTAAAAAACATTTAAAAAATGTGATGCACCTGCATTATTCTTTTATTTTAGCTTTGTGTAGTTTTGTTTCAGAGGGTCAATTAATACCAAAAATTACTGTCTATGTACTGTATACTTGAGGCTGGTTTATACTGTCTTAATTAGAAAAGGATAATCAAAGTAAAAAATAAAAAAACTTGAAATATCAATACACCTCATCAATCAGACACATCACACGTCTTACCTTACTTTGTAGGAATTTAAAGCACTGTTGGTTCAGAACCTCGACAAATTCAGACTCAAAGTCCTGGTCGCTGTACCATGCTCCTCCGGTGACGGAGCGGTCCGGCTGCAGGTTAAACAGCATGTAGACCTTCTTCTTAGAGGCCTGAGCAGAAGAATGGAGATTATACAGCAGAACGGACCAGAAGCGTCTCAAGGCAAAAGACGTGGACTCACCGCTACAGACTTCACGGCTTTGATGAGCTTCTTACTCTCAAGACTCTTTAGGATTTTGTTGATTTCCGTCAGTGGAAGGTTGCTCTTAAACCTGATGTCTCTGCTCCAAATTCCTTTACAAAAGACAAACACAGATCAATTTCACAAGTATTTACATTTTCACTTTCATCTCTAGCTGAAAAGGCTAACAGAATTATTTTAAAGAATTGCCTTAAATATCATATTCCATAATTAATAATTAATTGTTATTTATTTTGCATACTGTATTTCTATTTGTTGATATATGGGTTGATAATTAGTTGATAATTCATTGTCCAGTACATAAAGCAGAAATGAAACATATCTGATATAGCAATCAGATAATATCATTATCTGACATGACTGATGTTTTAAAATATGACAGATAATGATTTCATTTAAAAAATGTTATGTTAAAATAAAAAAATGCTTATATTTAGTTTATAACATTTGCTTTGAGTTAGATAAAAGTTTATAACTATTGTTCAATGACAATGGGTCGTTTTTACACAATACTATATAACTGCTTACAATTAGGAATGTTTTGAAACTTAAATCCATCAAGGCATCACAATGAACAATCTTTCCGCGAATCTGCAACTGCATTCAATTGTAATGATTATTTCCTTTAAGTAATAAAATAAAAGCATGAAAATATATTCTTGTCTTGGAATTGATAGCGGCTTCCTAGTAGAAACCTGGTCATGAGGTTTTTGGAGACACTGAGAGTTAAAGTATTTTTTTTTATTTAAATAGTAAAGTACTTTTCTGACAAATCAATAATCACTAAAATGTTTATATTAATGATACAAATAAACGCAGAGAGAGCAAAACGTGTAAAGATTTCGAATAGTTTTGCTTACCTTTATTGCCAGCGTCTTCAATGATCTGGTACACTAGCTTTTCTTGGTTGTCAGAGCCTTTGATTTTACTATTAAAAACAGCAACAATAAAATATGTAAGACGAGCAAATTCAAGTAACTAAAACAACATACATATCATTACAAGATTAAAAAACATACATCTTTATGTGTGTGTGTTTATATTGTAGAGTTACAGGGAGTTGGACCGGCCACACAAAGGCTGCCCACTGCTACAGGTTTGTGTGTGTGTGTGTGTGTGTGTGTGTGTGTGTGTGTGTGTGTGTGTGTGTGTGTGTCACTTCACTGGATGTACTAATCGTTTTGAGTGTCACTGATTAAGCCACAGAACATTCTGTAGTAGGATTGGAAACAATTACGTGATGAATAAAAGCCATCTACGCTAACGTTTACCTTGCAGCTTGCGCGTCCTTAATCCTGTACAAAAGGCCACTGCTGTTCCGAAGCAAATCTAACTGCCCCTGAAAAAAAAAGGCGGAATATGTATTAGAGGAAAAGTTTCATCTACATTTCAGTGCGGCTTGGTTTAGACATCTCACCACAGACAGCAATCTGTTGATGGCCATGGCCCGCTGCTGTGGCTCCACATGAGGCATGTCATTCTGGATGACCTGGTCAGTGATGCCCTGCGGAAACTGCTGACACAGCTCTTTTATCCTGACAAAATTACACAAAAAACAATGACATAAATTAGTATAGACATTTTTGTGAATAACACATCCTTAGATTTTATTCTGTTATTCGGCACTGGGGATAGCATGCAACGTATACTGAAATGACGTTTTAAAACAAATTGACATCGGGAGCACACTAAAAAAGTGGCGATACATCTAAATCTGCTGGTAAACTTCTTAAGCACGTTAATTTAAAATAAAATATCATGCTGGTTGTTCATTAGCTATCATTCAGAGTTGAAACTAAGCATAGTCTCACCTATTTTCGATATCTACTGGGTCCGTGGACTCCTTTTTAACTTTAACCTCGGTCATAATTAACAAGAAGTGGATCACTTGATGATAATAATAATATTGGAACAAAAGATTCACTTTAAAACGACCACGTGAATCCTAAACGTCTTGTCAAAACAGGCATAGCACACGTTGACCTACAATAGGCGGAGCCTACTTGTTCTGTCGGTGTTGCCAAGTCTTTCGACTTGTAAAAGCCCTATTCAATATAAAATAAGGACAACGTTTTAGAGGATATGGCAACCTCACAAAAAAGCACTAAGCGAACTAGGGTGCCACCTATAGAGTTGGAGTATTTTACAAAACGATCTTTTTCAAACATTAAAACACAATCCACTTAAATAATACATATAAGAACTCACAAACTTAAAATATACTAAACAATCTAAAAAAACAAGATTTGAGCAAAAAAAAAAATATATATATAAGAAAGCGACTATTTTAAACGATCGAAAATTCCTTCTGCAATCCGAAAGTAACATGTTATAATTAAAACAAAAACGAAGAGTTAAGCATTTTCGTTTCTAAAATGAAAATATAAACCATTTGAAAATATTGTGTCTTTCCGCTTCATGAAATAAGAGTCGGTTGCTAGGGGCAACGCCGACAGACAAACCAACGTTCCGCTGATGAGTTTACCGTTGCTATTTTGATGTGGTTCAAGCGGACAACCGGTGTACACATGTTAGATATAGCGTTCAAATGCGAGTATTTCGTTTTTCATACGTTAGTTTAAAGTGTTAAGGTTTATCCGTCGCGCAACCATGACGGCAGGCTCGGTAGCCGCACCGCAAATCATCCCCATCCGTGTTCCTTCTCCCGGGAAAGTCAAACACGTTATAGACAGTAACACACCGATTGAGATCAAATCGGGTAAGTTTGGCAATAGATATTCATATTTGATATTCATATTATCCAAATCGGAATTGCATGCATTTTTATTCCAGAATCTTCCGATGTTATTGTCATGTACACGCTGGATGGAAGGAAACCGGAAATGATGGAGAGGCCAAAGTTTGACTCCAGTACCCTAAAATACACCCAACCTTTCCGGTTACCTGCAGGAAAGGTGTCGGTGAAAGCCATGGCTGTTGCCGGGTTTGTACAGTTTTTGCCATCCAAACATCATCCATTTATCCATCCACGCTCCACCCACCCAATCCATCCATCCACCTATCCACCCATCATTCATACGTCCATAAATACTCAGTGTTTTCATATATCAACTTTGATTCAATGATATGTTCTTAAATTTTCAGTGATGGACGACAAAGTTCTATTGTCACCAAAATATTCACAGTGGAGCAAATTCCAGGCGATGAGCAAAATCTCACTAAAGATAATGAAGATGACTCACTGATGACCAATAACAAGGATGTCAGTTTTAACTCTTCTGTTTTTACTGTTATAAAATATTTGTAATAAATGTTTAACCGTATTTATTTGTGAATATAAAGGTGGATGGAAAAAGACCCCGGGCTTCTTCAGCTAAATATTTAGGTATGTATGTATAAAGACAAGTATTCACAGTCACATATATAGTTTGATGGATATCTTTGCTTTTATAACAAAAACTTGTTTTAAAATGCATCAGTATAATAGCATATTTAGTTTTTATTGCATATATTTAATGAAAATGAATGAAAAATAATTCTAATAGAAAGTGAATGTACCATCAATTCACTCTAGTAATTAAAATCATTGTAAAATAATAATCAAATGCCTATTAAACAATAATAGTTTGTTAAAAAATATATAGAAAATGTCATAATGTTTTAGAAAAAATAAACTAGCTTTACACTTTTAAAGCAAAATAAATTACGGCAATAGTAAATGTTTGGCTTTTATGTTCCTAATCAGATATAAAATTGCTTTAAATAATTACGCCACATTTACATTTGGCTTTTTTTGCAGACATTCCCAGATCATCAAAAGGTCCAAGATTCCTGTCGAAACGCCGTGACAACGCCTTCTCTGCAGAGTTGCCAACTCATGGAGGTTACATAAAGGTCAAGAATCTTTTTGTATTTTTTTTATTTTAACTGTAGATTTTTTCTTCTACGGTTGAATAAAGAGTAACTGCTGAATTCTTCGTCCCAGCAGAGTTTGAGTGGCTTGGTCGACAGCGCTTTGAAAAGCACTACCACCGTGGTGCCACACTTACAAAGTGAGACAGATTTCCTTCGGTCAGTGAAAGCATCACGTGCACAAGCTGCATATACTGTAAATAAATACACAAATAAAAATATAAATCTTGTTCCAGGTGTCAGAAATGCCAAAATCATCGACCCTCGGACCCTTTTGCTCGCCACTGTCAACACTGTGGGGCAACTGTGGCACCAATACCAGGTCAGAGACTGCCCCCTACTGCTGGAGGACAGGTACACACCTTCATACAGTTGTTTTTTTTTGTATTTTATATTTAAAATGTAAAAATTGATCAGTTTACCATGTTTGCAGGTAGACACGTGTTTTAACTGTAAAACGTTGGTGCCACTCAATGCCGACAGATGTGTGGTTTGCGAGTCTCCGCTGCCTCAGCAATTGCAGACGAGTCAGAAACTGCAGGTAAATATATCGTCTAGGAAAAAGAAAGTATTTTTTTATTTATTATTTAAAAAGTAAATAAAAGTGAATCAAAAAGTCACAGGTTTAAGTCTCAGACCCGTATATCCGTGCATAAGACGCTAAGACAGTCTGCATTGCTTTGAATTTCATTTCATTTCATTTTTATTTGTTCTTTTTTTTAGTGGTAATGTTAAACGTATTCCACCTTAAGAACAGGAGTAGGAAGAAGAGCGTGTTTTATTTACTCCTACCCCATTCGTGTCACAACTAACATAAATGACAACCACAATTAGCAATTTCTATACTAACAAAACAAACAAACACATTTTAAATAATTTTCCACACAGTTGCATCATGTTCTGCTGACAACGACACTTGGATGTAGTGATACTGGGACATTGTTTAGGTCATTTTCCAGACAATTTCAATACTGTACACCTATAAATGAAATATACCCTTGTTTTTAGCGTTGTTTTTACAGATGGTAGCTAAAAATCCATTTTGCAAACCACTAGGCAACAAGCGATGTCTTGCTTTGTTTGCAAAACTACCAAATCCTTCAATTTAAGTAATCCTGACTGAAAAAATAGTCTGGGTTGTTTGAGGTTTTATGCATTATTCTCAATGCTCGTTTTTGTAAAATAATCAAAGGCATTAAATTAGTCTTGTAAGAATTTCCCCATATTTCCAAACCATACAAGAAGTGTGGCAAAATCAATGAACAATATAACATTTGCATTGCCTTGTAACTTAACAGATGTTTTACTTTGCCTAGGATGCCCAGAGTTTTACAAATTTTCTTTTTAATATAATTATTGTGCCCTTTCCATTTTAAGAGTTCGTCGATGATGACACCCAAAACTTTAAATTAAAATGAAAGCATCTCCTGAACAAATGTAATTCAGAACAGATTAATAATTTAAATCACGCAATATTACAATTTTTCTTTTAACGTAGGGTAAGATCATCTGTCACGCGTGTGGTACAGGAAACCCTCTACACATCTCCAACTGTGTGACCTGCGAGACCAGACTCCTTCAGAGATCCACGGTACGTGGCTAATCACCCGTCTGTCACTTTTCCACTTAATTTTTTTAATTTTTAATTTGATTTATTTTCGTAAGACGGAGTTTAGGGGGCAGAGAGTGGCATCTGCGCCCACCTCAGCTGGCAAAATTATTTCCTGTTCCAAATGCAACAGATCCAATCATCCGGATGCTCGGTTTTGTGATTGGTGTGGAGAAAAGGTAATGAAAGTAGTTTTGTGCTTTAAGAAATATCTTATAATGATAAAGAATACATCTTATCTATATCTTATAAAGTTTTTTATATTATGTTGCATTTTATCTGTTGTTTTTTAATACTTTTTGTTGTTGTCATCTTAGTTTTGTTCTCAAACTGGAAGCTTTAGCCACTGCGGTAAAATTGATATGTCCGAACACATTTGGCAATTCAGAAAGTATTCTTATCTTAAATTTACCGTTAAATACTAGCAGGTTGCAGGTTCGAATTCCAGTTTAGTGGGTTTTACAATTGAGGTAGAACTTGACCCCTTCATGCCCACTGCTCCGGGTTTGTGTGTAATTCACTGTTTGATGTGTGTAACATTAAATGCACCACTGCACAATTTAGATACGGCCCCCAGTGGCCATATTGATGAACACTTTATTTTAAATGGCATAGGTCAAGTACACACACACACACACACACACATATAAAGCGCATAAGTCGTTTAAGAACTTTTTCTGTACTATGATCTCTATGATCAATATTAACAATTTACTATGTATCTGCTTTTCTTTTCATTTTTCTTTATCATGTTTTTTATTTTTCCTGTTGTTTACTGGTACTAAACTGACCTCCGGTTGACAAACACAACACACGCGCACACACACACACACAAGGTCTGGTTCTCTTTGAAAATCTGCGTTATTATATTGTCCCGAGAAATCCCGTGTGAAAATGAGCTCAGTGACCTGCTCGAAGTGTGGAGCCAGTAACCATCCATACGCAAAGTATTGTGGGAACTGTGCCGTCTTTCTAGAAGGTCCAACTAGGACGTTTTCCAAAGAAAATCAAGACACACTGGATCAGGTACGAGCGTTCGGTTCTCTCAAAACAAAATGCTGACAAAGGTCTAGAATACATTTTTTGTTTTATTTAAAGAATATAGAATTATCGTTTTTCCCCAGTCTCCCGCAGGCCTGCAGGAAGTGATGTCACATGAACCCTCAGCCCCACCCCCACCCCCCGCAGACAGACGCACATATGCGGACGCACAGACGCAGACAATTGGGTTGTTCTTCCTGTCCAGCGCTGCTCTGAAAATAAAAAGCCAAAAGAAGGTGCAGGAGCTTAGTCGACAGAAAAAAATACGTGACAGAAAGTCATCGTTCCTCACTGCCATCAGCCCAGGAGGAGGCAAGCAAATACAGGACACCAATTTATAAAAAAAATATATATATATATATAATCAACTAATTATATCAGAATCATAAATTCTTTGTTCATTCTTTCTATGAAATCTTCCTTTGTTTCATACACTCACAATTAAAAAAAAAAAAAATAGAGTATATATTACATAATAGCCTGTATACAAAATAGCCTTTGTATAAAAAAAATATGTGTGTGTGTGTTTGTGTATATATACACACTGTATATACTTACATGTAGTTTATATACAGTATAGTATATACAAATGTATCTACATACATGCAATTATATACAAAACTGTTACGTACAATGTATATATAATGCATGATATAATGCATGTCTGTATCACTTTGCAACAATTTAAACAAAACCAGGATTTTGGAGAAAGCAGCTGGATCACGTTTGTGCGCATCTGAGAAGTTACACACAGAATAATACGGAGTTCCGTTCCCTGATAGGAGAACCTAGGATGGGCAGAGTAAGACTTTCGTGTGCCTGGAATTATTAATATTAATTTCAATACTTTAACATCCTCCTCACAGCAATGTTTTCTAAACTGCAGATGATATCGGCTGTGGTTCAGGAGGACCGTTATGAAGTCAGTCTGCTCATCAGCTTCATGTCTTCCTCACCCAAAAGATCCAGGGTAAGTTTCTCACGAATATTAACATTCTTATGAATATTAGTGAATTGTCATTGACCGTGTTGGTGTGATCCAGGGGTCTTCAGCGCAGAGCAGATCCGTGGCATCAGCGAATCAGAACCTCAGTGCTGTGACAGAAGGCCGGAGTTCAGTCAGCCTCGGTAGACACTATATTTTGTATTAATTAAAAAAATAAACAAAATCTAAATCCATAAAATGCCAGCTAGATTGTTGACCGCCACCATAGAAGTCCAATTCTGGCCAAAATACATTAGCTCTCCGTTAAGTCCTGTATAGATTTAAAAATCGCTCTGTTTTTAAAGCTTTTCACGGTTACATTGATACGTATCGATATGGATCGATACATTTGTGTATTGATCTTTTCATGCTCCATTTTAACTTTAGATCCATGCGTTCTGAATTCATAGTTTTTTCTGTTGCTGTGCAACATACAGATTTTAGTTGTTCACATGTCACATCTCACAGGTTAGTATTTTACATATATAGTATTTCCCCCTTTTTCCAATTTCACTATATATGTAAAATACTATATATTTACTAAAAAATACTATAAACATACTATTTACTGTATATGTTCAATTGTAAATAAGCACCCCTTTTTCCAATTTTAAGTGTTAAAAAACTCGAGTGGTGCATATTCACATACTCTATGGAAATAAGACTTGCCCTTTCACTTTGTTTGTTCAAATCTGCTTTGAAATTGTATCTTTATTGACTTATTATTGTGTTCTGTTTATTAGGGTTTTACTCTTGGTTTATGCTTGTTTTGGTTTAACCTATTTGTTTTGGAAAATCACTATTTGACTATAGCTTTTTGTTTCATACTTCGTACAGAACAAAGGTTGAAACTTCTGTTATCTCTATGTGCTTTGTTAAAAAAAAAAAATGATATTTAAAAGTGGATATATGTTCCACACACAGAATCTCAAATTAATAAATCAGATTGTTCTTCTGAGAGAAGAACGCAGAAGGTTTGGGGGCCAGGCACCACAGAAGAGATGCCAGAATCAGTAAGTATCACACACACACACACACACACACACACACACACACACACACACACCACACAGACAAGAGCGAGAAACTTGAGCGTTTCATTCAAATGCTTCATCAGGAGTCCAAAGATCATCTTCTCCTCCAGGAGCTAAACCCTGAAGGACAGGGACGAGTCTCAGTGGTGCAGCAGCTGATAGATGAGGTGAGCAAGGAGAACCCAACCACGAGAGAGCTCGATGGGCTTTACATGAGTGTGTGCGCAGGGAGCTGATCCAGAATGTCTGGGTGGAGATGGGAGACCAGCCTTGGTTGCTGCTGTTCTAAACGGCCATCATGACGTCATCCCAGTGCTGGTGCAAAGAGACGCTGATGTCAATCTGGGATCTGGACTGTGAGAAGAATCTAAGATTAATCCAGACACGTTCAGTTTTAATCTTGGAAATGTTCATTACGTCAGGTTGAACAACACAGCCCTGCACGAAGCTGCAAGTCTGGGAAATGAAGGCTTGAAGAGTGTGGAGATACTTCTGGGGTGAGTTATACAGTGGTACCCCAATTTACGCAATTCATCCCACTTTGTTCAGCTAAAATTTCGTTTTTTTTTTCGTTTTGCTTTTGTATGAAAAAAGTACATTTTCCCAATAGGTCAGGTGTCTATTGGATAAAAAAAACGTAGAAGGAAAAAAGTTCTGAAAATTCTAAAGAGTGGATTCAATACTAAAATTTCGTTAGCGTCATTTTACATGTAATCCATCTAATCTAGTCCACATGCGGCCCTTTAAATAGTTTAATCTGGCCCACTGAATTTAAATGAAATTCATTAAATGAAAATCAAATACATTTTTTATGTAATTCCGGTTAATCTGTTATGAAAGTTTATTTTAACCATAAACGCAAAATGAACGTAAAAGAATTGTACTAGTATATTTTTAACATTTATTTTTACAGTGTAATCAGATGGAAAAAAATATCAAACGTATATTTCTAAGAAACAAACGAAAATCAATGAAAATCCCGGTCCGGACCCCTTTGTAAAATGTTAGAACCCAATGTGGCGAATCAAAAAGTTTGCCCACCCTTGATCTAATCCGTTACATGACATGTTCTGTAATCCCACGAGATTAGAAATGATGTCGTTGCTTGGTCACCGTTCTTGCGAGATTATGGAAATCTCAGGGATTTGCATGACGTCATTTTAAGATGGCGGCTCCATTTGGCAAAGCTTGTGATGCAGACGAGATAGAAAGACAAACTTATTTTATATTTTGGAAGCAAGATCTCTGAAACTAACTAGTGTTTTGTTTTCCTTCTCTGCAGGTGCAATGCCAATGTCAGGAAGCAGAATGACTTGAGAGAGACGCCGTATGATCTCGCCGTCGCTTCAGGAAGTAGCGTCGTGATTTCACTGCTGGAAACTCACACGGCGAATCATCTACTGGAGCTTTACGGCAGTAAAACTAGAAGACTCACTGGACTAGACACGTTTTCATGACAACTGATTTTAGACAAATATATGAATCATACATCTCATTTAATTAAGTAAATGAGTTGTATCATGATCCCTGTGACCCAGAAATGGAAAAAGCGGTTGAAATTGCAATTTATAGATGGCTTAATCAGATTCTAGTGGTTATAATACTACAGCTCCATGATGATCGCGTCCACCACCACGTTTGGAGAAATGAACCAGGGTTTAAAGAAAAAAAAGAAAATAGTCTAGTTGTTAAATCTATTTTAGATCTTTAGTTAAATAATAAACATTGCACAAACAACTTTTACAAGATGTTTTTTTTTCATTTTATTTTCAATTGAATCAGATTGAGGTCAACTTTTAGTCTCTTAGTGTTGTGATGACGCAGCCTTCTGATTGGACGGATCTGAACCAATTACAGTCACTGCTGTTGAAATAAAGTACGTGATTTACATCCTAATAATTTTTTTAAAATATAATTAGCATAAAGACATAAGTGACTGAATGCTCAATTTAAAGATGGGCTAAAAATGTATATATACATTGTATGGAGAATATAATGTATAATTTTGTGCACATGTGTTTGCTTTTGTATGAAAAAAGTAAATTTTCTTAATAGGTCAGGTGTCTATTGGATTAAAAAAAAAACTGAAGGAAAAAAGTTCTGAAAATTCTAAAGAGTGGATGCAATATTAAACATAAAACAGAAGTCATATTTAAAACATAGTGCAACATTTAAAATTGCGTTATTAATTTTGCGTTGAAGCACAAGGGCAAAAAAAGAGGCGTTACTTTTTTAAACTATGCAAACAGAAGTCTTTAATAATGAAAAGACGAGGAAACCAGAAAAGCGTACATACAGAAATAAAACGAGGTTTAAAGCTACACTACACGAAATAACTACAAACCTGTGGGTTCAGTCCTCACTACGTCGCATGAATCCAGCACGATTCTCAGCGCCGTAAGCGCAGGGAAAAGGCATGCCGGCACTCTTTACTCTCCAGTGGATAGTACTTATCATAAAAATCCAGGATGTACTCCTCTGTTTTAAAGCCGAACTTCTGGTAAAGCAGCATAGCGGAGTTGCTGGCTGACACGTGTAGAGTCACATCCTTCCCCATGCAAGTCTACGGAGAAGAGAAGAGCCATAAACACCACATATTTAAAAAAAATTACCTCTTTAAGAGTCATACCATATTAACACAAGCTAATTCATTTATTTATGTACAACCAACATAAAATGCAGTATGATAAGTCTGTGAATTTGTTTTGATAGGGTGGGGAGGAGAGCTAGCACGCTATTGGTGCACATGACCCAACCAATGGCCGACCATGAAGGGCACAGGACACGCCCACTCTGCTACACTAGTGCCAAAAGTCGAAGCCCAAAAATATGAAATGCAACAAAAAAAAGGTTCTGAACTATAATGTAAAGATGGGGTGCAAAAAAAAGGGGCGTAGTTTTTGTTCGCTTTTTAAAAATGTAAGTTTGATATTTTGGACACTAATCTTATTCCATAGAGTACCTGCTCTCCACTAAGGCGAATACCTCTCGTCTTTCAAAATAAATTAAATACAAATTTTATTCGTGACATACATAATATATGTGGTACAACATGTAGTAAAATGTGTTTTTGATCGTTCCGGCACTTAAACATAGGGATAGGGGAAATAAAATAAAATGTGCAAAAGGGAAATACAATAAAATACGATAAAAACAGTAGATAAAAAATTAAATAAGAAATATAATTAAAAAAAACAAAATTATCAAGATAAAAATACAATCAAATAACGTGAAAAAAAATAAAAATACAAAAAGTGAGTAAAAATACAAAAAAAAGAGTACAAAACAAAGTGACTCAGTGATCCAGAAAGTGTTAAACTGATAAAATAGTGTTAAAAAATTAAGTAATTAAGCTTCCTTTATTCTATCCATCTTCTTTGATAAAAGGGTCTCAAAGCATCGGCAAAAGGTCATTAAGCATCATCCCGAGGACAGCTGTGACTGGCTCCACCCACCCGCAAAGATGAAGATGAGCGGCAGGAAATGAATGGATTGAAATCAAGAGACTGTTTTATATCTTTATCGATAATATAATTGTATTAAAGCTCTGCCTGCGCGCCGAATGCAGTCGTCACAAGATGGCCACGGTTCCTCGGCTCACCTGAATGAGATGGTAGATCATGAACGTGGCAATGCCAGCTCGCCTCCATTCCGGATGCACCAGCAGGAAGGAAATATACGCCTCGTTGTACTTCACATCCGGCACCATGAAACCAAAGCCAATCACGATCTTTTTATAAAGCACCACAACGCTGAAGTCTGGGTACTGCAGGCACTCGGACAGATCAATGCCTGGAGATGATGGACAGGAGAAGCTGTTACAGGTCTGTAGATAAGCTTTGATGAAGAGACGCATTACCTGGCCAGAAGATCTCCTGGCACATGGAGTTGACCGAGGGAATATGGTTCGGCCGTACGTAGCAGTAGTCGATAGGCGCGTCTGGTTCGGCGACCCAACACGGATCCGTCCTGTGATGATACGCACGGATCTCTGACAGCAGACGGAGCTTCAGCGGCCGACTCTCAAAGTCCCGTCTGCACAAAAGACCCAAAGCACAATTACAATATTGTTTGCACTAGAAGACACTGCATTTATCAAATCTGAAAGAAAAACTAGTTTCAAAATTGACAGTGCTTTATAACCAGAAAATCAAAATTTTGTCCAAACAGAAATGTTGTCTAATGTTCCCCAATCGCTCACATTCATTTAAAATGTGCTTTAAAGACCAGACATTCCTGCACTAATAAATATATGAGTAAATTCTCGCATTATTAAATGTGAGCATCTCATAAAAACAACTTGATCATTTCTGTTATCGAAACAATAGTGGATTCTTTTCTTTACAGAGGGGTTCAATCCAAAAAGTTTGTTTATATTCATTTGCATGCCATTTATTTGAAATACATAAGTATTCGCTTCCGACAGTACATAAGTATTCGCTCCGACACTGGAATCCGTCACTGTCCAGTTGCATAAATCTAAAAAATTAAACGTTTAAAAACTACTACCAGATAATAAAACTAAACGAAGAAAAAACTAAAAATAATAAATATCAAATGTGACAATAAAATCAGAAGACTGTATAAAGGTTTATCAGTGGCTTATATTCCGTTACAGGCCTTATAATCAGAAAAACACTCAAGGCTTCTCAAAATGAAAAGTTCGCAGGTAAATGTCTGGTATTACCTGATGTAGGGTTTCAGGACTCTGGATGTGTACGGACTCTTGATGCTCTGATCCAGTCCAGCATCTGAACCCATCAGTCTGTGCCAGAAAGACACCACGTTCTGATGGAAGCCTTTCCTGACCGACACGGTTGACTGTGAGAAAAAGAAAACAGCGTTTATTACTACAAATCTTGTGAAACTTGTCGTTTTCAAACAGCTTCTACCTGAAAGCGGTCGAGAATACGAAGGTCCTGGCTAGTGGTTCTGTATTTCTCTTCTCCGCTGGTCCTGTGACTGGCCAATCCTCCCTGAGCTCCATACACACCTCCGACCAGACTGAGAGTAGCGCTGACGGCCTGATCCACGTCCAGCAGGGGGAGCCCTCGCTCACGCTTCGCCTGTCGCACCAGAAGTTTACGCCGCAGCCTTTTGGCCTGTGGCGTGATGGCGAGCGCCTGCGGACAGGCTTCGAGTTTGTGCAGCAGCACTCGCTCTTCATAAAGGCTGATGAAAGCGTAACGGGGGATGGGCAGAGACAAACAGCCTTCGCTTTTATCCTTCCTCTGCTCTAAACCGCGTCTTCGTCCTGCTGCATGCAAGCCTTCCTCATGGCCATCATCATCCTCTCTATCGCGTCTTTGGTCCTCGTCTTCACTCTCCAGTTCTTGCTTGATGAGCTCGGCTGGACGAAGCTTTTTCCTGACCAGGATGTTTCTGGCGGCTAGTGACGAGCCGGATGCGGGGATATGCTCCATCCCTGGGTCGATGACACCTTCCGTGTCTAACTCTTCATCATCTGAGGACAAAGATCAGTGTGAATAAAAAATTAAGAAAACGGCAAACATATCACAATCTTAATAACTAACAACAGTCAAAGCGATAATGAATATTACATGTACTAAATATTAATATATAAACAAAAATATTATTATTAAAGACGGAACTTGCTGATTGGCTGATTATTATTTAGATTGGCAGACTATTACTATAAAATAATCATTTGGGACTAGAAGTAATCGAAAGGGGGCGCACACATCCATAAATCTGACATACAAATTTTTAAGTCTACAATTTGCCCTTAAAATCAATTTTTTCATCTATTATATAGATGTTCATAACTAGACTCCACAGATTCATACTAAACTGATGAGATTTTTAAAGGACGAAAACCACAGATTAGTTTTTACGGACAAATGAGCAAAATTAACTGGGAAACTAATGGGGAAACTAGCGTACAAATATTGTTTATCATTGTCGCAAAAAGCCTATGAATTTGGTCTTAAAGTCCAAAAAAAATGAAAAATTTTTTCATCTATTCAATAGATGTTAATAACTAGACTCCAAAGATTCATATTAAACTGGTGTGATTTTGAAAAAATGGTACAAATGCGCAAAATTCACTGCAAAACGAATAGGGAAATTAGCGCAAAAAGATTGTTTAGTTCATCTTTAGCCTCTGGTTCTTGTTATATAAATAAATTGCATGTGTGATTTACAGTTACACTTTTTAATTTACTTGCAACTTAACTCTCCCTGGCCAAATCGTGCAATTACAACAGATCTACGGACTAAAACACATTTTTTTAATCTAAATGAGCAAGCTTTGTTTGTGCTTATTAATAAGGAGCATTATTACAACGCTTCTTATTGTCAATAGTGTATTTCAGTAGTGCTGAGTGAAATTGTCCAGAGAGTCAAAATGTAAGTAATTTAACGCAACACAACTCATGCTGCAGTGAAGTTAGTTTAGTTTTATTCAAATATTCTGCACTAAATAGCAAAGATAATTATTAATTTCCCTTGTGCTGTCCAAAGCGGCTGTTTACAACAAAGTGAATTAAAAACTTGAACTGCACTGTCACTGTTTAAATTTTCTAGAATTATTTATTCTGTAATATGTTGCATACCAACACGCTTTTCATTTTAAATAAATGTTCTTAATTCCAAACTAGCCCTTTTTTAAATTATTCGACTTGAGCTGTCACCACTAAATTGAGATCATGTTTTTATGAATGAAATGCAAGTACTCGTACTCGTTTCCCAAAAAAAGTATGGGTGCATCCCTCTATATTTACAAATCTATGCAGTGCTGCAACTCACCATGGAACAGAGCCTGAGGTGGCATGACGTCAGGGATCAGATCAGCCTCTGAGAGCAGGCTGGGAGTGGCCGAGTGTGAGGCTGGTGTTCCAGGGGCAGAGAAGTCGGGTGAAGGGGAAGGCGATGGAGATGTGAGAGGGGTTCTGTCCGATGAGCTGAGAGAGGAAAAGTCAATGACTTCACCCTTCTCTAAGTACTGCTCACATCGCCGCACTCGGTTACCCAGCTTTACGGGTGTGGACGAGGCGCTGCGATCCAGAAAGCCCGCTGCTTCCTTCTGAGCACGGCGAATCTCTTTGGCTTCTTGTGTGCGAGAACGTTTCTCTTTCAGTTGCATGGCGTTCTCGACCGGGTTACGGCCACCACGCTTCCTCAAGCCCTCCACTGTTATAATAGGGTCCAGAGGCGGCTTAACAGCTGGAGAAACACATACAGATAGAGTTGATGCCAATACAAAAAAATGGTTACAAATTTTATGTAAAAATTCAAATGAAGCTTGAACAGTGAGAGTGAAGTCACAGCGCCACCCTGTGGACAACATGTTCTGGGTTTGAGGTTTTAAAAACGACAGCCAAAGATGTTACAATTTTAATTTTGAATTGTAACATGTTTTACTAATTTAAAGCTCTGGACTGTCCAAGTTCATGCAATAGAGCGCTTCAGTGATACGTACTTGGCTAACTTGTTAACAGAAAACCGCACTCGATGTAAAAGCTAAAAGAAAATTGTTATGTAGAATGTGAGAAAAGTGTCCAAAAAACACATTGTAGAAATTTCAAATAAAAAATTAAAAAATAAATTCTCCATCATGATCTTCATCATCAGTCCTATTTTCAAGGTAAAATATACTGTATATTACATTATTATATTTTTACTTTATGTTAGAAATTTGTTAGTTTTAAATGTATTTGATTATTTATAAGCAGGGGCGCCGATAAGGGGATAAGGTTAGGACAATTCTGGGGGTCCGCGGACTTTTTGGGGCCCCCAGCGACCAGGTATAGGGCCCATCACATAATATTTTCATGGGGCCCGAAATTGCTAGCGGCGCCCCTGTTTATATGCACAAAACATAAAAAACACTGGGTGGCATTTTGAAAGTTGGAACAGATTATTCGCATCTCAATTCATTCCAATGGGAAAATATGATTTGACATACAAGCAAATTGAAATATGAGTTCCAACACGAAACAAATTAAACACGTAAATCAATAAACCACTGTATTATGTGTTTATACATCAGCTCAAACTCATGTTGGTGCTTTCACCTTTAGCTTTAAGTAAAGCAGTAGAACTTTTATCTCCTTCGGGTCGCAAAGTGGGTGGACGATTCTGGACTAGTTTCCACCACCCGGGTTCTCCAAACTCCTGCGCTCCCGATCGGAAAAACGTCGGGCTGCCGACAGACAAGCATCCTGCTACGGTGCTCCACCACGTGGACGTCTTCTTTCTAAAACATAAACATAAATTGTCAGCATTTTCGCATCATGTAAGAGGTTTTGGTGGTAATCAGATCATTTAGACCTGGAGCCAAGCAGAAAAGTCCAGTGTCGACTAATGAAAGAACAAATATCTTCTTTCCATCTGAAATAGCCTTGGCGTCCTGTGCCCTCTAAAGACAGATTGTACATCGCCAACATCACCACCTTCAAACACAACAACACCACAATAAGACAATCTAACAATTCATTTCATTTTCTTGCACAGATAAAACATGGTCTGGAATTTTGAACAAAGGAGTAAATGTATTTTTCTATGATAGTTTTTATGCCCATTCCCCTTTTTGTTCGTTATCACATTAAATAACAAATCCAGATGTTTCAATGTAGTTGCTTTTAGCTCTTGTATTCTGAAAATACGTTTTTCTGCTTATTTCCACCCAAACTATGGAATGCTCTGCCTAGTCCAATTCGAGACTCAGAATCAGTGAGTCAATTTAAGTCTAGACTGAAGACGTGTCTCTTCAATGAAGCATATATTGACCTGTTATAATAACTTACAGAAAATATTAATATATCGTATAGAAAGGCTGCCTAGTTAGTGCTCGGAACCGAATTACACCTGCACCTTCAGAAAATTGTCAAAATCTATAGTACTTGAATTTTTCTAATTGCCTTGTATTTTTTTTTTTCCCCTCCTCTCCTGAGCGCCAAGTGTCGTACGACCGGAATCTCCTAGAGCTTCGGAATCATCGGTGGTGCTTCCTCGACCTCTGTGGACCTGATGACGCTGTTGGCTTGGAGCAGTGGAGCCGCCTCTTTCCCCATTGAGGAGGGAAACATCGTTCCAGAATCATCATTAAAAATGACGCGGAACAACCAACGCACTGATTGTGTAGTGTTAGAATGCCGGAGGAGACTGGCACCAGTGAGCCGGGTTCTCCCCAGGGTTTTTCCTCGTTAAAGAGGTTTTTTTACCTGGCCATTGTTGCGTATGTGCTTGCTCGCTGGTCTTTGTCTTTGTCTTGTCATAACCGCAGCCACTTAGTCAACACTAACAATCCAGACGACAAATTGAATAAAAAGCAACATTTCCCTTACATATTTACATGTGCGCTTTGAGACAGTTAAAACAGTGAAAAGCGCCTTACAAATACTCATTATTATTATTATTATTATTATTATTATTATTTGCGTCTGGTATTAAAAAGTATTATTATTGGTTGAAATATAACACTATAAATACATTATAATAATACTACATTATAGTTATACTTTAAATGTATATTAAAGTAATATTACAATGAGTCTTTGTTTTTATTATTTAATTGTTTATGTAAAAACCTATAATTATAATGAAAGCTCCTATTGTGTTTGTTTCAGAGGAACATCAAATTGACTCAAACATTATGTTTGTAGCAAAAACATGTAGCGAGGGTTACAAATATGTAAACTGAACCATTTTTGTTCATAAGTAGATCACACTGACTAGGACAAGCAGAAGAAGTTTCAAAGTGGAAAAAATTGTTTTAAGTATTTTCACACAAGTCAATTTGACCCGGACTTAATATTTGTAATATAAACATCTCATGTGGTGTTACTAATACCAAATAAGCTAAGCAGGAGAGGTTTCAAAGAAAACTTTTTTTTTTAAGTATTTAAAAAAAAAACTTAAACTTTGAAAACGGGTCAATTTTACCCGAACATAATAGGAGGGTTAAACTGTAAATACTTTGTGTATTATTTTTTTGATTACCAACTGTAATCAGAGGAAACAAAGATGGAGTCAGAACACACATAATTCCTTGCTGTCCCATGCAAACTTGGCCATTTAAGCTGATTTTGAAACATGCTTTTGTTGAATATACCTGCTGCCACGTCAACTTCATCCTCTCAAAACTCTCTTTTCCGTCTTCAGCACAGCCTGAGCAAATGAACTTAAAGAAGTTGTCTCCCTTCAGGTAGCTGGGCTGCTCTCCACGTAGCTGGACTGAACAATTGACAAGAAAACACAAGTTATTGATATAGAGAACGTACTTTCAGATTTTCAGTCTTATGTCTATTATCGCAACTGCTTTGCCATCGAATAAATCTGGGAATTACGCTCCGTGGATTAGTGGGCAACTAATCACAGAGGAAAGCACACAAACACGCATATTCACACTTTCCTGAAAACATTGGAAGAAACAAATGCAAACATCGGATCACCAAAAAACTAGCGTTTAAAAAGTTAATATTATACCAATAGGTACTGCTTTTAGAAAATATTGGCTCTTGACATATTCAGAGCGAAGTGTAGTGTGGGCCTATATAAACACCGTAAGTGTTAATCTTCACACTTTGCGAATGAATTAAAGCACCTGAAAATTAGCTGTGTTATTTTCTGATTAATGATATAAACAAATGATTCCCACAACGACTGTCCAACTAAATTAATCACTCGACACTACATTAATTTTTACCAAATGCAATTTGTCACTTTACTTTTTATTATTATCTAGAGTGTAGAAAATTAATGAATTATCTTAGAAATATTACAGCATCACAATTCTGGATAAAATTAGAGTCACAATTTGTCATTATACAATTTAGATCACAATTCTGGAAAAAAAAATATTTTAAAAATGTAACCCTGAAACATTAACAGCAATAAAACACAAAACACTCTTTGCTTTAAATTTAAATACATGTAATGAAAAATAATGTAATGTAAAAGTAAGGATGCAATTAAAAAATCTTTTATGATTATTTTTATATTTGCAGAATGATCCAACTGATTTTAGTTTTAGGACATGTCGTGGAGGGCGGGACAATTACTGGATTTAGATTGCAAGGGTTTTAACTATTATTGTGCAGCTCCAAGTAATATCCCCCTTTATTTATCGTCTCACCTACTGGGATCCACTTGTGGCACTTGTCGCAATAAAACGACATGTCTTCATTCCAGGTTCCCTCTCCATCCTCCCCAACATCACTGTTTAGCGAGTCTCCACTTTGGTCGTGAGACAGATCCACAGACGCCTGGTCTTCTGATTCTACAATGAGCAGAGTTTCTCCCTCTACTTCCCCTTCCTCCAGACCCTCAGAGGCGGATGTGCACACCGTCTCTTCGTCCTGTGCCACAACACCTCTATGTTCTCCACCATCCATGGTTCAGTCTAAAAATTATGGCATCATATTAAATTTTTGCACCACACCATCTGACCAGCCTTTTACCAACCTCGCGTCTCAGCTTCTTGTCTGCCTCGCTCAGCCAGGAGTTCTTTGGTCAAATGGATCTGCTCCTCAAGCACCCGCAGGTTCTCGCGCTTTCGCTCAACGCGCTCCAGATCCCGCAGAACTCCTTCACGCAGTCTCTGGAAGTGGAGAAAAATCATTTGTTTTGCAGCAGTAATAGAACATATTTAAAATACAATGTGTTTTATTTTAACAAATGTGTGTGTGTGTGTGTGTGCGCGTGGAAAATATGTATGAGTAACACACACATTATACATAAACAGTACATAGATCGACATATACAGTGTAACATCTAACCCATGTACACGCACGCACGCACGCACGCACGCACGCACACACACACTCACACACACACAGTATGTTCCAAAAGAGCCATTTTATGACTCATTTGATCATTTATCTGCTCTCAGAATCATTTCCAGATGCCATTCTATATATTAGTGTCAATGCATGATTATTGAATCCATAATTAGTAGAACGGAAGCATATGTTGTGCATTGTTTTACCTGTCTGTCCCAGTTCTGCTTGATATGTACGCCGGCCACTGTGCTGATAGTGAGCACTATCGACAATCCAAAAACAACCTTAGAAGCCGTAGACATAATTATGAAACATTACGGTGTGTAAAGCTACAGTAACGTTTCGACGATGGAAGGACATTGAGGATTTTTTTCTGCGGGCGGAACAAAGCCTTACTGACTACTTTGCTGCCACCTATCGGAATGGAGTGGAATCGCTCCAGTTGTGGGACGATCAAAGTGTTATCTCTAGTCAAAGATATTGGAATAGTGACAGAAAAAAGTTGATGCCCGAGTAGTTTATAGAGTTTTATTTTAATTTAGAATCAGATTTAATTATCCTATATCTACTTAAACAACACAAGCGAGGCGTTTTTTTCATCAGCTCAAGAACGCTAGTTTAGTTCTAGTTTAAAAATCCGCACAGTTCATGCAAATCTTTTCACAAGAACCCACGACCTTTGGTTGCAAACAGCACGCTTCTCTTATTGAGCCGAATGCCACGCCATCTGCAGAAAAGCTCGTTTATCTATTATTGACATATTTTAACTAGAATGCAACTCAACTGCCATTTCAACATAGAATACTTTTATTTTCTCAAATTTAATTCAGGAAAAAGAAAATCTGTCGAAATAGAAGCACGAAATGTCGGAATTCCATCTCAACTGAATTCTAATTTTGTAACGTTACCGACTTATAATCCGTACAATATAATAACTGTTTAATTTGTGCATATCTTAAATTTGCTTATAAAAAGCATTTTTTTCATTTCACGTTTTTTCATACAATGTGCACATGCAATCAGCTCCTCCAACGCTTGTGTAAATTCTAAAACACTATTGGATGAAACTGTTTTGATTGACAGGCAGTCATCCAATCAGCAGAAAGCATCAAACGCACGTCTCAACTTTGGAGGCGGGAGCTGAGCCAGCTCACTAAAAGTGCCACGACTCCAAAAGTTAGAGCTTTTTATCTTTTTCCGTGAGATTGGTCATCGGTAAGCTCACTTTTGTTAATCAACCTATAGTTGTATTTTTGGCTACATGTGCTACTCGTGTATTGCCTCAAAATGCATTGTAAACCTTTGCAGTGTTGCTTTAGTGCATGCGGGAATCCCGATTGATCTGAATCTGTGTATTACAGAAAACACAGTAAAAGTGTGTGTACGTGTCAATTACTGATGCCGCAGTTCCATTTGATGCCTCTTTTGGTTTTATCTGCGTAAATCAGAACTCTCGTGTTTGTTTTTTAGTTTTATAGCGCTATTAATTTTCGAACGTGAGACATACAGTACAGTATGTGGATCTTTCATTTGACAGCAAAATAACGGTAATGTTTTCTTTTCCAATGTAAATAGTTTTTTCATTGTTTTACAAGGGATATATATGTTTGCTGATTATAGAACAGTTCTTTTGTTTTTTAATTAAGCAGTAGTTTCCACAATTTCTGCTTAACACTGTAGACATATTAGGTAATGACTAGTCAGCAGTCTCTCTCTCTCTCTCTCTCTCTCTCTCTCTCTCTCTCTCTCTCTCTCTCTCCTCTCTCTCTCTCTCTCTCTCTCTCGTCTCTCTCTCTCTCTCTCTCTCTCTCTCTCTCTCTCTCTCTCTCTCTCTCTCTCTCTCTCTCTCTCTCTCTCTCTCTCTCTCTCTCTCTCTCTCTCTCTCTCTCTCTCTCTCTCTCTCTCTCTCTTACCTGGGTGGGTGGGTGACTGAGACTGAGGCGGACATTATGAGACCCGTCTTTACAAATTCCAGGCTGTAGTTGTATTGGCTTATATAAACTTGATGTTGGGGGAAGGTTATTGTGGTCTGCTGCACACAGACCTACCCTTAGCCTGTGTGTGTGTGTGTGGTGTGTGTGTTGTGTGTGGTGTGTGTGTGTGTGTTGTGTGTGTGTGTGTGTGTGTGTGTGAGTGACATATTACACAAAATGTTTTAAACATTACTAGGAAATACATTTTTTGTTCCAATGGTCCAGAATGTTATTTGTCATTCTTGTTTCGTTGTTTCCTTTCATTTTGTCACTGAATTAATTTTTCAATTTTTGTTAACATTGTATAGGGAACTGTACAAATGACAACAAAAGCTTTTAACTTGAACTTGAATGTACAATTATTGTTATTTATGTTTTTGTTTTTTTTTTTTAATTTCAGGCTTTATTATTTCAATATTTATGTTAATATATGTAAAAGAGGGAAAAGACAGAGTCAGACAACACTCAATACCTTGTTGTCATTTGCAACTTGGCCAATAAAAATGTCAGATTTCTGCTTGCTTGTTTATAAAATGTCTGGATAAAATATAAAAACAAATGTGTGTAATTTTGAATCATAATACAATTGTGACATTGTGGAAAAAATGAAACAAAGAAAAAATGGGAAATTCAGCATTTACATGACTGATACTTTTTGGTGTTCATGCTTTTTGTGTTTTGTAGGATCAATAACAAAACCCTTGGGAAAATGGATGTATATGACACTCAAACTCTGGGTTTCATGGTGTTTGGTGGTTTTATGTTGTTTTCTGCGGTTGGAATTACACTTTTCTCAACCTTTTCCATGAAGGAGACATCCTATGAGGAAGCCCTCGCCAAACAACGTCAGCAGGCTGGCAAAGCTCAGTCCCCGCTTTCTGACAAGAAGAAAAAAATATCTGATAAGAAAAGCAAAGCAAAAAAGAAGGAGGAGAAGACGCATTTAAAACCCTCTGAAGGAGACACTGAACCTTCCTCAGAACATTTGGTGGAGAATAATGAGTTGAGTACATTATCAGAATCAGAAGTAAATTCTGATCCTGAAGCAGAACCCGTTTTGGTGTCTGAGACAAAAGCTGATACCAAGCAATCTGTTCCTGAACCAGTTGCTCAGAGTGTAAATTTTGTAATGACTCCTTCTCTAAAAGAGAAGAGAAGAGATGAACGAGCCTCTGAAAAACCACTGGATGTTAAAGAAGAGACTGGAGAAGCAGAGGTGGAAGAAAAAACCCCGGAAACCCCGTCCAAGAGAAGATCCAAGAAGAAGACTGAGCAGGGTAGACCTTCTTCGGCTTTGTCTGATCTAATGAAACTTCCATATAAGGTCTCATCAGACTATAATGTTCATATTGTTTATTTGATTTTGTGTTTTCACAGTTTCTGTGGAGGTGGTGGATGTTCCTCCAAAGTCTCTTTTTAAAACTCTGGTCTCCAGCCTCAGTGACAGCCAATCACTCAGTGAATCTGAGAAACAGAAACTCATTGAGATCATCTCCAAAAAGGTTGGAACAAGTTCACAGCAACTAATCCAAAATGTGACTCGTGATATTATTTTTACTAGTATTTATATCTTTTCTTTTCGCTCTAACCGAAGGTGCCACAGAAAAATGACCAACTGGCAGCTTTAAAGAAGCAACTAGAAGAGAAAGAAAAGCAGCTTAAAGCCGGACAAGAAAATGTCGCTGCAGTCAAGAGCCGAGTTCATGAGCTAACCAAGGTACACGCAATATGAACATTAATATTTATTAATATATTCATATTATTCATATGTTAAAGATATTATCAACGATACATTTAATTAATAACACATTACTATTTATTTATTATTTATAGACTTATATCGTTTTTTGTTTTCCTTCATACAGTATATAATGCTAGGTGATTCTAGAATTATCAGTTTTTCTGCAATTTTCAATTATTTTGTTTTATTTATTTTATAAATTATGAATAATTAATAAAATTCTAGTTATATAATTATAAATGAGCTAAATTATTGCTTTGACGAACAGGAACTGAGTTCCGCCAAAAGTAAGCACACGTCACTTGAGAACAAACTGAAGTCCGAGCAAGACGCCCGTGGACAGGAGATCACAGCTCTACGAGCGTCCATGCAGACGTCCAGCCAGGAACATGCACAGGAGATTCAGAAGTTCAAAAGCAAGGTGGTGACGCTTTACAGGACATTAAAAGAAAGAGTTTGTGAATTTATTTTCCATCTGCTCTAAGATCTCAAGCCTGCAAGACGAGTTTGAGAAGGGTCCAAATGCAGAGCTGGCCCGTCTGCAGCAGGAGAACTCCATTCTGAGAGATGCCCTCAACCAAGCCACCAGTCAGGCCAAGAGCAGGTCATGGGGACTAATGATGGATTGACGGGACATTTTTTTATTTTCATTCTTATTTTCTTACCCAAACAGGCAAAACGCTGAGTTGGCAAAGCTTCATCAGGACGTTCTGCGACTCACACGAGAACTAAATGAGCGCAGCAATGCTCAGCGTTCGGAAGAAGACCGGCGGAAGGTTCTGGAGGCCAAGATGGAGGCGGCTGAAGTGCACATGGCACAGACACACGTAAGATTCTATTTGTGTGTTTAAAGTGGTTGTGGTCTTTGGGGGTTTCGATTGAGATCATTAGAAGGAGATTTATGTGAATTCTTGTGTTTGGTAGCTGTTCAAATGAAATGAGATTTGAATAGTCTAATTAATGAAGCATACATTTATACCTATGTATGTCCAGGCATCTCACGTGGAGAAGGAACAGACCCTGCAGGAGAAGTTTGATCAGGCTGATAACAAACTCTGTGAGACTCAGCAGTGTAACGCCGCACTCCAGGCCCAACTACAGTCCGCAAAAGACCAAACCAAGACTCTTGCTGGTTGGTAGACATTTATTCATGAGTTGACTAACATTTGCTAAAAGGTTTTTGCCTTTGTTTTTCTGTTGTCTTCTTTGTATTTACGTGAATATAGGCGCCCATTTTTCGTTGTAGAAGATCATTTGCGTGGGCTTAAATGCACATATTTCAAATTTGCTCGCAAATATAAGCGCCAATTTTATCACATTTAAAGTACAAGCTTTTAGTATAACAAGCTGCTCTATGACCTTGCGTAATGTGAAAAAATAAAAATACAAATGACAAAAATAAAGAAACCTTAGAGGTTAAAGAAGCCACAGAGCAACACCTAGCAGTGGCTAAATAACCCTGGAAGAAATTAAAACAAATGAAATACAATAACTTTGGAAATACTTATGTCTGCGACTCACTACTGTATTATTGGTCATATATGGACATAGCAAGTGGAATCACAGCACCCCCTACTGGAGATGTACGCTGCTATATTTAGAAATGATATCTAGCAGTTATCTATTATTCAAGTAAAAAAACATCAAAGTAAAATATGGGAACGAGTCACAAGTAAGGTTTGTTAAAAGAAGCATTTTAGTATGTAGTCAGAAATGATAGGTTTCTGGAAATTCAGAAAACCAATGAAGTTGTGAGGTCCTATTAATGGAATTTTTATTTTGTGTGAGAAAAATTTTGGGAGGGAGTTTTATTATTTTCTTAAATACAGTTTGTTTGTTAGTTATTTATTTAGTTAGTTAGTTAGTTAGTTAGTTTGTTTGTTGTGTTCATTTGTTGAGTGTGAGTTTATGACTTTATAGTTCATAGATCTTCACAGATTTGTTTTTGACTGAGTCTTCACAGACAGGTCTTATGTCTAACCAATACATTCACCGACATCCTCGTCTTGTATCAAGTGTCGAATGTGCAGTCAGATTCCAGTGAATTAGTGCGCATGAGGTCCGCTGTTCCACGCTCTTGCCCTCAAGCCAATTTTTATGTTGAACTCGGTTGACGTCGAATCATTGTGTTTCCGTTTTCTTCTGTCTATTCTCAAAAAGTTTCAAACTTTTTTTTAAACACAACTAGAAAGATGAGATCTGTCTGTCTGTCTGTCTATATGTCTGTCTGTCCGTCTGTGCATCCGTTCACCCTTCTCTCTCTACGTATTTCTGTTTTTCTAAGAATCTACCTCTGTTTGTCTATTTGTATAATCTACGCGTCTACTATGTCTATCTTTCTTTCTTTCTTTCTGTCTGTCTGTCTGTCAATCCCCTTCTCTGTCTGTCTGTCTGTCTGTCTGTCTGTCTGTCTGTCTGTCTATCTATCTATCTATCTATCTATCTATCTATCTATCTATCTATCTATCTATCTATCTATCTATCTGTGAATCTGTCAGTCTGTCAATCTGTCAATCTGTCTGTCTGTCTGTCTATGTCCGTCCGTCCGTCCATTCATGAGTCCTGGATGTGTTCTGAAGATAAGCACTTCATATGCTTAATCAGCTTAAATATCTGTTTCAGATCTGCAGAATCACATAAGTGCGACAGAGATGGAGCTGAAAGACACACGTGAAGAGCTTGAGAAAGTGAGAGCACAGTTGACAGAGGAGAAGACCGATTCGCTTGCTGAGGCTGTGATCCAGGTAAAAACTCTAAAAACATTTCAGAAAAGCTATATTGTGTTGTTGTTGTTGTTTTAAGATGAGATAATGCATTTTTATGAATTATTTTTATCAAAGGAGAACTCGGAAGAGGTTGAACAGCTGAGGATCAGGTACGGCGGATTCTGAGGTGCCATTGGAATTTCAGATAATATTTCATTTATGGTAACTGTACTGCTGGTTGGTTTGCAGTCTGAAAGAGAGTAAAGATCAGCTGACATCACAGGAGAAGGAGCTGACTCGGGTTAAAGAGGAGCTTGAGTCGATGAAGAAAGCGCAGACGGAGGAAAATCAAAACAGGTGCGTAGACGTGTAAAGAGTACCTGAAAACTATACCAGAGTAAAAATACGGATACCTTACTATTAAAATTACTCCATTACAAGTTATAAGTCAGCAATTCCAAAAAGACTTGAGTAAAAGTTACTCTTGAGGATACCAGGTCAAGTATCCAATTTAATAAGAGCAATAACAACAAGAAATGTGGAAAAACAAGAAACTCTTTATTTTCTAATATTGAAATTTAACACCTCAATGTTTCAAAGTGGCAGAACAAATCAGATTAAAAGAACAAAAAGTCAGTCTCGGCCAACTCAAATGTGCAAAAAGTGCAACCGTTAATTTACATGACTTAGCTGATAAACAGCAACCCTCGCCCGCCCAAGAAATTAACCGCACACAAATGTAGTTCAGTAGAGAGTAAAAGTTAGTGAACTTTTTTTATAATCCACACAAGTACAAAGTAGCCAGAAAAAAAATACTTGAGTAAAGTAAGTCCATGTACTCAAGTACTTTACACCACTGCAATACTGCGAATTTGTTCTGACAGTCATTGAGTTTGGAATACTTGAGGCGACATGTCCTCATTTTATTTAAAAGATAAAAATATAGTAAGATGTCAAATTATGCATGAATAATAATACATTTCGTAAACAGCAAGTACATATTTAATTAAATTATATAATAATATATGTATTATTATTGTTGTTGTTATTATTTCCACTCTACTATTATTAATGTTTCTAAAATAAAATGACAAATATAGATGTTTTGTTATCATTTATAATCAAGCAAATCAAATAAAACGAGAAGGTAAAAAAATGCAAAGAAATGTGTGTGATGATATTGTATTTATGTATGACTTTAACTATTTTAGAATAAATGAAGCTGACACAGCACGGAAAGAATACGCTTCTATGATTGAACAACTCGAATCAAGGTAGAAAACATTTGTCACACAATTGTCAGTAGATTAATGTTCTCAGTCCGTTTTTCATGTCCTTTTACTTTATCAGTCTTAAAGAAAAGGAGGATTTGGTAGTTGTCCTCCAAACTCAGCTGGATGCTTTTAAAAGTGTAAGTAACGCTTAAAAAATAGAGTATACATTTAAAGTAAAGATGTTCATTAATGTGTCTTCATTAATCGATATTCACAGGCTGAGAACACTGAAACCGAGCCTGCGTTTGAAAAGTAAGTGTGTTTCAACTTAGAAATTATATTTTACCCAACTGAGTTTGTTTTTTAAAACTGCTTTATGTATTTAACAGTCTGGAGAAAGATGCCCATTTGATCTCTCTGGAAGAGGAACTCCAACAACTTAAAGAAGAGATGGAACAAATGAAGACCAAAAGCCATGTCAGTCTTTTCAAATCTTTGACATGTGAAAATGCCAAAATACCTGAAAAATACCTTCTAATCCATCCATCCAAACTCACCTTTTTTATCCCCCGATGTATGTTCAGGAACTACGTGAGAAGAACTACGCTGCTGTGGAGACTTTAGCCGCTGCCGAGAGACTTTCTGAAGAACGATTGAGCCAAGCCAAGTCTGCTCAGGTAAGTTCTCATAAAATACCATCTTAGTGTAAGAATAAAATATTTATGCGAGTGTGTGTGTAGAGTGAAGTGGAAGAGCAGCTGTCTTTCCTCAATACAAACATCACAAACACCTTAAAGAGCCTTTTTCCCAACATCCCAGTTGAAACAAATCAGGTAAAAATGATACAATGTTAGTTGTAGTGTACATTTTGTCACTTGAACTGTAAATTTCACTCACTGTATTTGTGATGTCTGTGTTTTGCAGACAAACTGGCTGGAGACGTTTACTCACGAAGCTCACGCAGCTCTGGCCAACACAGATGTGAAGGTAAAGGATCACATCTGTGTCGACTATGGACTATAGATTAGGCTATAGATGGGCTTTTGCTTATACTTGTGTGTTTTAGGAAATGATGCAGAAGCTGACCTTGTCTGAGGAGGGTCAGAGGTCACTTGAGGTTGAGTGTTTGCAGTACAAATCACAATTGAGTGAAAAGGCGAGACATTTTTGACTGATATATACATGTAGTTTGTGCTTATTTTTGTAAGTAGACATTTCTTATAATTGTGCATGTACCGTGTGTTGAACAGGAGAACATTCTCCAGGTACTGCAGAAAAGCAAGGAAGAGGAAGAACTGGCCTGGAAGTCACAGATGACCAATGCTGAAGAACAAAGACAAGCGGTTTGACATAACCTAATGTTAAAAATGCTAAGGATTTCAAGACAATAATTTAATAAAGTTTGCTTCATTTTCTGTATTGTATCAGTCTTTAGATCAGGTGAAGATGTTAGAAGAGATGATAAGGGGATTTAAAGCTGAACGAGAAGACACTGAACAGGTTTGCTTTTATTATTGGTTTACTATTTTAAATGTGTAATTTTAGCGGTGTTTATGTTTACAATTTGTTGTCCTTGGCAGCTGAAAGGTCATGTGATGCTATTGGAAGCACAGCTTGAGAAGCAACTCGAGACCATCACTATCAGTCAGGCCTATGAAGAGGAGATTTCGCAGGTGCAGCAACCAGCTCTCTCATTTCTAATTAAGTTTAATGTTATTATTATTATTATTATTATTATTTATATTCACTCTGTCTTACTTTTTTTTTATTTTCAAGCTTAAGAAATTGCTAGCAGATACTCAGAACCAACTGCTATTGGCTAAAGCTGAGGCTCACAGAGAGAGAGAAGAACTTTCTGTGGTGGGTCAAATCAGACATTCATAGTGAAAAATCCTCATACAAAGCAACATTTTTAAACATATTTTTTTTTAAATAAAATGTACTACTATAATTCTGTTTTGAGTTTCATTTAAATATATTTACTGTTACTCACAGGTTCAAGGATTTACCCTTTTATTTTGAGTATAAAGTAAAATATATGTATATGTCATTGGAAGCTAATTTTTAGCACATTGTGTTTTAGTTTAGAATTTTTCTGATAGAAAATGTAAATTCAATGTTTATGTGTGTGTGTGTGTGTGTGTGTGTGTGTGTGTGTTGTGTGTTGTGGTGTGTGTGTGTGTGTGTGTGTGTGTGTGTGTGTGTGTGTGCGTGTGTGTGTGTGTGTGTGTGTGTGTGTGTGTGTCAAAATCAGGAACCAACTCCAATGCAGCTTAAGAAAAGTTCTGAGGAAGATATTACTAGCGGAAAAGAAGCTAAGAACCAACAGGAAGAGACGCAGGGCACGGTGTGTTTCTCATTACACAAGAAAGTTCAATAAAACTTGCACAGATATTTATTAAAACAATAATTTCACATTTTCTGTTCACAGGGAGCTGAAGAGTCAAAAGATGGGACGTCTGTATAACAAAAAAAAAATCCAGCAGTAGCCAAACAACAAAAGCTGTACATGTTTTTGTACAATTTTCTTTTTATTTTTATTTCATTTCATTTTATTTTGCATTTTTAAACGTTTGACAAGCAAAGGAATACAACATTGTCATTAAAAAAATTGTATTTTTAGTTTTGTTGGAGCAATTAGCTTTCTGTAAAACCTTAGTAATGTTCTCCAATACGTATATGTATGACAAAATGTGCAATTAGTCTTTAGTGTTTTATTTCAATGCTCTTATACGAGAATAAAAACTTTTCAGAATGAAGTAATCATATGTGGACCTGCGAGAAAACTAAAATAAAAAATATGCGTACATCATTAATAAAATGTGAATTTTACAACATGACTTGTCATTATTTCTGAAATCATAATTATTAAAATAGTAAAACAACACATATAAGTATTTTTAAAATCATCTTAATCATTGCACAAAGTTTCGACGGTTCTCGACGCTGATTGGTCATTGAAGCTGTGACGCAGTCAAAATGGCAGCGCGCACGGTGTTGTCAAAACGCCTTCACCGTGCCCTTTCAAGCGCCAAATTACAATGTTTTTTAACAAGTAACATATCATGCACGAACCGGTCTTGCTTCCGATCACATGCAGGATTTACGTCTAATCAGGCGAGGCTCAAGTTTATCGACTATTTTAAAGAGGCTCATGGACACAGAATGGTACCGTCCTCCCCGGTGCGACCGAGAGGAGACCCGAGCCTCCTGTTTGTAAACGCGGGCATGAATCAGGTTAGAATAAAGACGTGATTGTAAAGTAAAAGCGTAGTTAGTTCATCACAGTCTGTGTTCCTTAGTTCAAGCCGATTTTCCTGGGCTGCGTGGACCCCCGAAGCGAAATGTCGTCATACCGGCGTGTGGTGAACAGTCAGAAGTGTGTCCGAGCCGGAGGAAAGCACAACGATCTGGAGGATGTTGGAAGAGACGTGTACCATCACACATTCTTCGAGATGCTGGGCAACTGGTCATTTGGAGACTATTTTAAGGTTTGGCTGAATTATTTGATGACAGAGTGGCCAGGATTGTTGTTAGTCCTCTTATAGTTTTTTTTAAAAGTCTCTAGTTGAAAATCATACTTGAGTAAATGTACTCAACCTTTAACCTTACTGGTAAAATTACTTTTACAAGTTACAAGTCATCATTTCCAAGAAAAGTTGAGTAAAAGTCGTAATGTATCCAATTTTAAATAATCTTGAGTATTTTACTTGTACTGAATTTAGGCTTAAAAACACCAAGAAAAGTGGATAAACTCTATTTATGAGACTTTATTTCCTAATATATAAATTTTATTTAACACCTGAATGTTTCAAAATGGCAGAACAAAATAGATAAGACAATAATGTCAATCAAACTCAAATGTGCATCAAAGTGCAACCGCTAGTTCACGTGCGAGTAAAGAGTACAGATACTCAATCACAAATGTAGTCAAGTAGAGAGTAAAAGTTGCTTATAAGTTGCCAAGAAAAACTCAAGTAATGAAGTCTATTTTAGTACTCAAGTACTTTACACCACAGCTTGACATCCTACTTTATAGCTTGAGTTTTATTTCAGAATAAATAATTTGCCTATTCAAAAACCCAACAGGAAGAAGCCTGCAAAATGGCCTGGTCTCTTTTAACGGAGGAGTATGGCATTCCTGCTGAGAGGCTTTATGTCTCGTACTTTTCCGGGGATGCAGGTAGTGGTCTCTCTGCTGATGAGGAAACACGGCAAATCTGGCTCAACATAGGGTTTGTGTGTTCATCTCTGTTTACTTTATATTCACCTTTTTACATTTAAATGTGTTTTTACTAGTTGTTTGTTGCAACAGCTTAAAGCCGGATCATGTGTTGCCATTCGGATTGAAGGACAACTTCTGGGAGATGGGTGAGAGCGGTCCGTGTGGGCCCTGCACTGAAATCCACTACGATCATATTGGGAACCGGAATGCTGCCGCCCTGGTTAATGCGGACAGTCCTGATGTGGTGGAAATTTGGAATCTTGTATTTATGCAGTATAACAGGTTAGATGACATTTAACAACTAAATGTTCCGTGTACTTCCTCTAGTTTGCACCATCATAGATGCTTCCGGAAGTAAAATGTGATTTGATTGTGTCTCCAGGGAGGCAGATGGCAGCCTGCGGACTTTACCCCAGCGTAGCGTAGACACTGGGATGGGACTTGAGCGTCTACTGACTGTACTTCAGGGAAAACGCTCCAATTATGATACGGACATATTCACTCCTTTATTGTCTGCGATTCATCAGGTGATTTTCTGAAAGTGAAACTGAAAATATCTTTATTTATCCCAGCAAAGGGAAAATTGCATAAATCACATAGCGTTTATTTGACTATTAAAAGATTTTCAAAGTACATATTTTTGATAACTAATATTTTAACAAAATTCTTACAACATTTTTAATCATTTTAAACATGAACTTGTAGATTAAAGGAAAATACTGTATGCAAATACATTTAAAAAAAAATAAAATAATAACAAAATAATCTTTAAAAAGAAAATGTTATAAAACACAACCAAAGGCATTTAAAATGTTCTTATGTTTTTTTTTTTAAATGTAGAATATTTCAATTGCGTATTTTTCTAATTAAATTGTATGCATTGAATGTCTTATATTCTTTGAACATTTAGAATTATTCTCACAGTTTAATAATGCTCATAGTGTATTTGTGAAAGATTATATTTGTCACGCTTTTTTTTTCTTCTAACTTTGCATTAGTGTTCTAAAGCTCCAGCCTATCAGGGAAGGACTGGACAAGCGGACGTTGGTAGGATAGATATGGCCTATCGGGTCGTGGCTGACCATATCCGCACGCTTTGTGTGTGTATTGCTGACGGAGTTTATCCAGGCATGACAGGCGCTGAGTACGTTTCAATTTTCTTTATTTTTATTACTAAAATGAACTTCTTATAACTTCTTTTCTTGTGTTTGCCATAGACTGGTGTTAAGACGTATACTCAGGCGTGCTGTCCGTTTTTCTACTGAGGTTCTACAGACCCCTGAGGGCGCACTGGCTGGTCTGGTGCCCACCGTAGCTCACATGCTGGTGTGTACATGTTAGATTATTAGGAATTATTTTGCTTGGTATTGATACCATTGTTACTTTTGTTTTTTATAGGGGGACGCCTATCCTGAATTGCATTCTGAATCAGAGAGGGTGTTTATATTATACATTATACATAATTATTGAATGATGAATGAAAATGCCTTCATTTGTCCCACAGCGTTGAAATTGAGCACACAGAATATATATAGAGGAATATAGAATACAATATATAAACACATCTATATTAAAAAAAAAAAAACAAGTAAAAAATGCATAGATGAACATAAACATAAATGATACTGCACACACTATATATAAATAAGTAAATAAACATAACTAAATATTTTTCACCACACACATAATAATAAACATAAAACATTTTACTGTATAATGTATATTTAATATTTTGTTTGGGAATAGCAGAACTTTTATTATTAATATAATAAGTTCCCCCAGACTGTCAGGCTGCTGAACATTTGAATTATAACATAAACATTTGACATTATTACTATTATCGTAGCCTTGACTTTTATATCTATTTTATATAGATATAAAATATCTATTTTATATTTTGCGCTGTACGTCTGCACTGTCTGTAGTTTGCTCCTAAGCTTTTCACGCACCGCAGCTCACACACTGTTGGTGATGTGACAATAAAAGTGATTTGATGTGATTTGACTCTTATATATTTCATTACAATTTCATGCCTCATCCTCAGATAATGGAGGTCATTAATCAGAACGAGGTCCAGTTCTTGTCTTCGCTTAAGCAGGGTCGAAGGGTGATTGACAGGACTCTCAGCAATATGACCAGTGAATCATCTGTCTTTCCTGGTAAATTCTTGCTTTTCCTGTTTGTTGCTTATTCCTGGAACACTTTGATTCATTGCTTTAGGGGATACAATTGATTTTCTAAAAACTCTTAGATGTAGAAAATATATCTTATATAATATATATATATATATATATATATATATATATATATATATATATATATATATATATCTTACAAACTCTTTAGTTTAAACTTTTTTTTCTTATTTATATATATGTATATAGAGAGAGATTTGTTAATGCATTGTTGATTTGTTGTTGTTTATAGAGAGATTTGTGGATGCATTGTTTTACACAGTATCAAAATATTCTATGTTGAAAAAAAATAGGAAAGCCTGTTGGGCAGAAATGTTATATTGATCCGACATATTTTTGGGAAGAGTGTGTGTACGTGCGCTTTGAACATTCCACAGACATTATTTTTTATCAACCTCATTTACATTTTTTTAATCAGAGATCCAAAAGAACAGTTGTTTAAAACGGTTGTTTGAAGAGAATCATAAGCCAGTTATCATAGAATTAGACAGTAAATGCATTACACACTACTGCATCACTATTTAACTACGGAAGAGTGGTTATGATGGTAACTATGAGTGGATTTACATCAACCACCTATTTATTTTTTATTTTTGTGTGTGTTTTTTCCTTTTCAGCCTCCGTTGCCTGGTCACTACATCGTAACTTGGGCTTCCCTTTTGATCTCATTGACCTGATGCTGGAGGAGAGAGGAAAGAGTATTATTAAAAAAGAAATAGAGATGCTCAAAGATGAAAATGACAAGGTGCTGATTTTAAAACATCTCTATGCTCCTTACCAATTAAAGATATAACTGTTTTACATACTCTACAATTTAGTAACACTTATTCTCAGTTAAGGTCTCGATCGGAAGAAGAATTTGACAACAAGCTGGATCAGTTGGATCTCCATAGCCTTGCAGAGCTACAAAACAGGGGAGTTCCTTATACCAACGACTCTGCAAAATATTCCTACAGTGTGAAGCCAGATGGACAATACGGTATTTACAGCAACGTAGAAGGTCAGAAGATTATTCGATTACATTTTTTTCATTTCAAATACATTTTTTTCCCTCACAGTGTTTGAGCCGTGCAGAGCAAAAGTGCTGGCGCTGTACTGCGCAGGACGTCTGGTGTCAGAAGTGTGTAAAGGTCAGCGCTGTGGTGTGGTCCTGGACAAGACTAACTTTTACCCCGAGCAAGGTGGACAGGCACATGACCAGGGTTACTTTGTCAAGGACGGACTGGAGGTTGCTTTTCCTCTGCGATTGATATTCTGTTTTTTTTTTTATAAGCAATTTAAATGAAGTAATGACTTGTGTTGTTTAGGATGTGCTGTATCCTGTAGAGTGTGTTCGTCTGTCTGGAGGTTATGTGGTGCATCAGGTCACGTCAGAAGACGGTTTGAGAACTGGAGACCACGTGCAGCTTTGTGTAGATGAGGTATTTAATATAATATAATAAAATATAAGCACCTTTTATTTTTTTTACAATTTTATACGCTCAATAAATTAGGGAGTGCTTAAATTTGCCGAATTCAAAGATGCACGTTAATATATGGAAATCTGCACGTAAATAAATGGAAATGTGACGTTGTTTTGTAGAGGTGCCCTTCTGTGCTTTGTATTTTCTTTTTTTTAAATAATGGTTTCCAAGGTAGACTTGTGCATATGTACTTTTATTGGCTCAATAACAGAAATAAAGAAACATTAGCCATTCAGTGACCCTTAACAGTGGCTAAATAGCACTGCGGGAAATAAAAATAAACTATATAATGTCTTTAATATTGGAACAGACAGAGACGACAAACCAAATAGCATCTGGCAGATCAGTTACAAACAAAATCCACAAGTGAACAGTCATAAACGCAGGCAAGGTGTCAAAACCAGGGAACAAACACAATCAAAAACAATACTTCTAATAAATTTGTCAGAGGATAGAATTTTTTTTTTTTTTTAATCTGTTATTCAAGTAAAATGACATTGAAGTATTGCAAGTCACAAGTTAGGTTTGTTAATTAGAGAAAGATAAGTTTTTTAAGAGGAACGTAACTTAATTTTAGCCAGATTAAATTTATTTTTGGATTTGTTTTTTGGAAGTTTTGCCCAAATTCCTTGTCACTTGCAACTTTGCCAATAAAGTTTCTGATTTCTAAATACAGTAGCTACTGTAATGCCATGATTTTGAGACAGTGTTGTTGTGTGTTTGCTTCTGTAGGGTCAGCGTCTCGGGTGCATGGTTAACCACACCGCCACGCACATACTGAACTTTGTTCTGCGTCAACTACTAGGCCCTGGTGTTAGCCAGCGAGGGTCTCACGTCACTCCCAGCCGCCTGCGCTTTGATTTTAGCTCAAAGGTACGTATTTTTTGCGTGTGGCTACATGGTTGAATCATTACACCAAATAATTTATTTTCTTGATTTGTATGAAGAAGTCACTGAGCATTTCTGAGCTTCAGCAAGTTGAGGAACTGATGCAAGGCGTCATTCAAGAAAATGCAACGGTTTATATAGAGGAAGTCCCTCTGTCTAGATGCCAACTAATCCCAGGCTTGAGGACCGTAGATGAGGTATGTTTTTTTTCTGTTCTTTTATAGCAAAATGTCGGAATCATTTAACAGAAACTTTTTAAGACTTTATGGATAACCTGTTCATAAGACGCACCAAAAACCAATAAAATGAAATTATTAATACAAATCTATTCTATATGCAGTGATACCTCGACTTACAATTGACTCTACTAATGAAAGTTCTGAGTTACAAAACGCGTCTTTGTGAAAATATTGTTGCTAAATTGTTTAACAATACAATTTACAGTATATACATTTTTATTTAGGATTTAAAAATTGTCGTCTGAAAAATATGGTGCTTTTATTTTTTGTCAGGTTTATCCAGACCCAGTGCGTGTGGTGTCTATCGGTCGGCCTGTTTCACACATGCTAACATCAGGCACGGACACACACGTGTCTGTGGAACTTTGTTGTGGCACGTACGTTTTTTTTCAAGATGTTTTCTGCATCGCATCCACTGCACAGTCAAAGCATTTCTTTTTTTCAGGCACTTGTTGCAAACTGGAGAAATCAAGGACCTTGTGATTGTGTTGGAGCATCAGATGGTTAAAGGCATCAGCCGGATTATTGCTGTTACTGGCGATGAGGCGAAAAAGGTTCGGATGTGAAGTAGATGAGAGTCTTAAATCCCAACTTTTATTTTAATCTTCTCCACTTGAATTTGATCTTCTCATTTAGGCGCGTGAAGCCGGCCGGGCTACACAGGAGGAAGTTGATACGTTGGAGGCTCGTGTAAAAGTTGAGCACGATCTTCTTCTACCAGCTGCACAGAGACTCTCTAAAGATGTCGGCCATCTTACAGACGTGCGTAACCTGGTCAATACTGCAGATGTCCAACAGAAAATGAGCATTTTAAATGTGTGTTCCAGGTAGTTGAAAGCACAGCCATGCCACAGTGGCAGAAAAGAGAGTTACAGGTCCGGCTGAAGACTTTACAGAGGAGCACCAACACCACCATCAGAAAAATAGAGATTAAAGAGGTAGGCATATCAATTCAATTTCATTTTTAAAAGTGCGAAAAAGTAAAACTCAAGTACAAATACACTTTTCACACTTGTCTTCAAGGAAACAAACTGGCAGACAGAGCAGCTAAGGGTGCCCACTACTCCGAGTTTGCTCTGATGGGATAAATGCAGAGAAAAAAAGAATTTCCCCAGTGAGGGATGAATAAAGAGGGATGAATTATTATTATTATTATTATTATTATTATTATTATTTAAACAGGCCGGAGCTTGAAACAATTGCTCTGCGCATGTAGGGAGTCTGACTGGACAGCAAAGGAACTTGGGAAATGAAGTACTGACCACTAAAATAGACTTTTTGTTATCTATTATTCAAGTAAAACAATATTAAAATGATACAAGTCACAGGTTAGGTTTGTTAAATAAAGAAAAAATAGTATTTTTATGAGAACATTAATGTATTTGAACCAGAAACGTTAGAAAAAAAATTATTTTGACTTTTTATTCTGTGCCATGAAAAATCATGGGAGTGCTTATAATTGTGTAAATACACAAAAAAAATTTTTTAGCAGTTTTAAAATTTTAAGTGTTACAAATGACGATTGTCTTTTCTACTCTTTGTGTTTCTTTGGTGTGTGATTTTTGTTTTTTTTGATTTGCATCTCAAATAATACTGCATTTTTTTGGTTTTCAGGCTGGTCTGAAGGCGAAAGAGCTGTTGAGCAAACACTCCGACAAAACCATTCTGGTTGACTTACTGCACACAGACTCCAAATCAGTGTGTTTTTTTTTTTATTATTATTATTACAGGAAAATTATTGATGCTGTGTGTTGATTTGCAACCTTCACATGAAATGATCAACTTCAGGTTCTGATGAAGACCGTCAACTTGCTGAGCAAAGCTTTTCCAAACTCTCTGGTGATGCTCCTGTCCTACCCACAGCAAACAGGAAAGGTGTTCTGCGCTTGCCAAGTACCAAAGGTAAAGCTCATTAGGAAAAAAGACCATTATGGTTAATCAGTTATAATGTCATGTTATAGATGTGATGTAATTGAGGTTCCTACGAGTGCTTGAAATCCTTGAAAATGATTGAGTTTCAGTAATGTGTTTTTTTTTCAGTAATTTTAAATGAAGTGCTTGAAAATGCTTGAAAATGTAAATATACAATGGAATCCAGATAAAAGCACGTCCCCGGGACCGGACCCGAACTTAGAAAATCTACAACCCTCTCATCGTTTAAAAAAGCACTAAAACTGAGCTTTCACCAGCATCGTAACTTATCTTGATTTAAAAAAAAAATTGTCTTGTGTTCAATGACTGTCATGCGGTTCTGTCTAGAAAGTTTCTTTATTTAGCCTCAGTAATTTTATCTACTGTAGCCTATGTTAGACAAATTGCTTCACTTGCTCCAAATGTTTCCATTTTTTTTATTATTATTGTTTTTTATTTATATATTTAAGTTAATATCTGCAAAATAGAGGGGAAAAGGTGGAGTCAGACCAAACTCAATTCTTGTTGTAAAGTAATGCAAAGGTGGAGAGTACGGTTTCCGTATTAGACTAGTCACGTGATTGACTACACCCCCACTACTGATCGACTTAAACTGCTACAACTATAGACTGTATTTCAATCTATTTCAAATGAAGCCTTTTGACTCTTTCATTTGCGTTTTCTGTCAGGGTTGGTGTGTGTTTTGTCTTTCAGAAAGTGTAGGAACCCTGTGTAATGTAAGGTAATGATGTGGTGGTCATTTCTTCTTTGTGTCTCTAAGGGCTCACCCGTTACGGCCAGTGAGTGGGCGCTCTCGGTGTGTGAAGTCCTGGGTGGAAACGCCGGCGGCTCCAGCGTGGTGGCTAATGGCGTCGGTCAGCCATCGACGGACACGGATCTGACAGAGACTCTGCGATTGGCGGAAGAATTTGCTTCAAAGATCTATAGACATGGACTGAGAACGAGCTGAAATCATGTTGTGTATTATTGTCATTCTTTATGAAACCCCTTAAATCTACTTTGAAAGCCAACGTAATTTTTTTGTACAGAATTGTTAAGTATTTTTATAAGTATTTAAGTTGTTTTTAAGCTCTAAATCAAGTTATTGAACACACACGCACGCGGACGCACGCGCACGCACGCACACACACACACACACACACACAACCTGAAATGGCCTGGATCTGTATGGTTTAGCACACTGAAATAAAACAAATTTACTGGCTGCTGTGCGGTTTCTAACATACTGTAAAATTATGATTCCCTTAAACTATCGAAATTGTTTTATTTTCAATAAATATCATCATGTTACAACTTGTTACTCAAGGTAACTTTAAAATGTTTTGCATGTGGTTGGAAATATAAATTGCAGTACAACACACAGTTTTTTGGGATTTTCACGCTAATTAAAACACATCAGTGCTCTGTTAATCTTGTTCAAAATTATTTTCATGAAAGTGATATAAAACCTGCTCAACCACTTAAACGGCATGTGGATCAGATCTTACCAGACTTGAATGACCAGCTGATCCAACATTTCTGGTGTGAACTCACCCTCTTAATCTTTGATATCAAACAAGAAAGGGTGTGGTCATTTTACATTTAAATCAACCAGGTGTGGTGGCGGTAAATAATTTGTATGTAATTTGTAATATTTTTTTTGTCATATTTGTGCATGTGTTTGTGCAACCTTTCCATCAATCATTATCTGTTTTAGGTTAACAAGTATTGAAATAACGCGTATCTTGTGTAAAGGGTTACACAAGATACTCTTCCATGCCCTTTTAAATTAAAGGCCCATTTTAAATGCTTTTTAAAAAAGAACAAAAAATAGTACCGGTATATACCGTATGTTCAAATAAATTAAGCAAATATTTGATTTGGGAACGTCTTCCTGCTTTTACCAGACATGAATCTTCCAAAAAGCAAAATCTTTATGAAGTACTGTGAAAGGATTAGCTGAAGAAGGAAGTGACATTTATTTATATTATATTATCACCCGGACAGACTGCTAGAAATACCAGTCTTCATCAGAACAGAATATGATAATACACTGGAACGTTCATATTATCGTTAGAGAAAATTCCAATTGATTGAGAAGGATTTCAAAATAAATTTCCAAGGAACACACTTACACAGTAGGCGAACAGACTACTGCTCAGTGTAATTAGCTTCATTTGATGGAATCATAACAGACATGGTTTTAGTTTCACTTTTCACTTTCAACGTGTACAATTAGCCACTAGAGCTAATAAAACATGATTTATGATCAGTTGCTTTTTTATATTTTGTAGCTGCTGAATCAGATTTTAAAAGAATTTAAAAGTAGTTTGCTCGTACTGAATTTAGGAAAAAAACAAAAACACCAAGAAATGTGAAAAACGAGAAACTATTTACTTATGAGGGTTTACGTTATTCCTAAAATAGAAATGAAATTCTCAATGCTATAAATAGTAGAAGAAAATAGATCAAAGAAAAACAAAAAGTCAGTGTCAGTAAAACTCAAATTTGCAAAAAACTGATGAATTTAGCTGATGATTAGCTCCCATCACGATAAGTGTCACTACATTCAAATGTAGTGGAGTAAAGAGTACAGATACTGGTACAGGTACATATCACAAATGTACTCAAGTTACTTATACTTTTGTACTCAGTACAAGTACAAGGTAGCCAGAAATACTTAAGTAACATGTCCATTTACTCAAGTATTTTACACCACTGCCGGGTAATAAAGAAGATGCGTTCTCCTTAAGATATTAATTTCAGTCACATCTCGTCAGGACACATGATCTTGCTTACCATCCTGAGCCCGGTTCTTTGTTTTCTCTCTGCATCTAGGCTACCGTTTCTTTTCTTTATCTTTTTCATTGGAATTTTCAAAAGTTGGAAAGGGTAAAATTGTTTATTAATAAACAAATTGATGTACTTGTAGTGATGCGGTACGTTTCTTATATGTATACTACACTCCTTTTTACGTTATAAACACCTTGAAAAATGAATCATCACAGGATTATCTTTTTTTAACCTTTTTTAAAGGGAGAGTTAAAATTTTGTACATGCCATAGTGAAGCTGAGGTGGAATGAAGGAAGTTGGAGAAAAATGTACAAGATTTGGTCACATAGAGGTCACATATTTGTTACCTAACTTATAAAATAATAAAAAAAAAAAGAATCACTAGAAGTTTTGTGCTAAAACATTTTAAATGAATAAATAACAATAATAATAATAATAATAATAAAAATAATAATATAAAAAAAAATATATATATATGCGGATAGATGTAATGAAATGTAGTACTAAATGTACTAAATTTAGTAGGTGTGTGTGTACGTTTTTTAGTAGAGCATCATTTTTGCTATCCCACACACAAAAGTGATGATCAAGCTCAAAATAGTTTTGAAGTCCGGCAAGAAACACTGGTTTAGCGACATTTCTGTCTGCTTTTTGCGTTTGTCAAGAAAGAAACAAAACCAAACAACAGCTTGATGCTACTCAAATTAGAGTGGACTAACTCACCTTAGCCAGTGTCTTTATTGTCTGCGAACATTCATGTTACTTAGCAATAACCCATCCCAACATCATAAACACCCTTATGCAAATGACCCTGGGGAGTGATTGGTCACGTCACTTACCTGCGCACAGGTGAGCAAACGCTAATGCGAGCAGGTAGCATCTCTCTCACCTTCAGACACGTCAGCGGCTGAGATTTTTTTAGAAAGATGAGACGGAAGAAATGTATTGGTGACATTTCATATTTAAAACCTTTCTGAGACAACATCCTCGTCCTCGCTCCACCCAGCCAGTTACCGGTTATTCCCAGTTATACATCTCAGGAGAGAAGACCTGACCAGCAAGCATGGAGAATACACCCTTATAAACAGGTAGACTGAAGTTCTTTCTTTATTTTGTGCTTTCATTCTGTCTCTGTTTTTTTTTCTTTTTCATGTATTTCTATTTAACCTTCGTTTTTCTTTGTTGTCTGTCTGTCTTCTGTTATTTCTACCTGTTTTTAACTCTTTACTTTTGTTCTTTCTTTCATGCTTTTGGTTAGTCTTTCTTTTGTTATTTCTTTCAATCTGTTCTGTTCCTTAATTTGTTATTTCTGTTTTTTCTGTATTTTGCTTATTCTTCAATCATTTATGTCTTTCTTTCCTTCTTTCTTACTTTTGTGCTTTCTGTCTGTCTTTTTTTTTTATTTCATTTTTATTTTTTAACTTTCTTCTTGTCTGTCTGTCTTTTGTTATTTCTTTCTGTCTGTTTTTAATTTCTTTTTATTTTTGTTTTCTTTCATTCATTCTTTCTGTCCTTTGTTTTTTTTCTTTATTTTGTTCATTCCTCAATTCTTTCTGTCTGTTTTTCTCTCCTTCTTTCTTTCTTTTTCTTTCTGTCTGTCTGCTTTTTTTTCTTTAATTTTTATCTATTTATTTTTACCTTTCTTCCTTCTTTTCTGTCTGTCTTCTGTTATTTCCTGGTGTCTGTTAATTTCTCATTCGTTTCCGCTTTCAGTCTTTTTTCCTTTTGTCTTTTCTTCTTTCCTAGCTGTCTTTCTTCTGTTATTTCTTTCTTTTGTTCTTTCTGTGTGTTTTTTCATTATTAATAATATTTATTTGGTTCTTTCTTTAATCCTTTTTAATCCTTTCTTTCTTTCTTTCATTCCTTGTTCATTTATCTTGTTTTTTTTTTCATTCTGTCTTTTCTTTTTGTCTTTTTTTCTGTCTCTAATATTCTTTTGTTTCTCTTTGTTTAATTTTCTCTGTCTTTCTTTGTGTCATTCTGTCTTTTATTCTTTTCTTTCTTAGATTAAACAGGTTTGTAATTGAATTGTGTTTTTTTTATATAATATAATATTTATATATAATATAATGTAATATAAATATACCTATTCCAAAATAATGTTTGACATTCATAATAAGAATTGGTCAAATTCATTTTGAATCAATATAGAATTTGAGTTTGATATTTGTCTTTATCTATTTAGTCTTTGAATACATTTTTTTAAGTATTTAGACCTTGAGTCATGTTGAAGGTATGGTGGTAGGTATTGTCCTTCTTTGTTTCCTTGTTCTTTATTCTAATCATATACTGCGTATTGGCTAAAACATTTTTGAAACATTTAACATGCTTCAGAACAATGATTTATTTAACAATTACTGAACAGAAAAACACGCTTTTTTTCAGATGTTGTTTGGACCAGGAAAAATCTCAGAACATGTCTCCCACCCGAAGAGCATTTGCTTTGCTCCTCGTCATCTCTATCTTCCTGTTGGGTATCTTCTACACTTCGGACGTTTCTTTGTCGACTTTTACCTCATCTCATACCTGGTTCAAGAGACTCCAGAATCAGACATATTTGTCAGAACTCAACGCTTCTTCTACCACGCCACCGGACACCACCCTCGTTCCAGAACATCACCATCTAGTTTACCCACGCAACTATTTATTCACCATAGATGAACCTGATCAATGCAAACAAGCCGATCCGTTCCTCGTCCTGATGGTCCCTGTTGCCCCCCATGAGCTGGCAGCACGCAATGCCATCCGGAGAACATGGGGCAATGAAAGCAGCATCCAGGGGAAAGCTGTGATTACTTTGTTCTTGGTGGGCTTGACGGACAGACCTGGTTCTGTAGAAGCTCAGGAGCAGTTGGAGGCTGAGAGCCGCGAGCACAGAGATCTTCTGCAGAGCAACTTTGTCGACTCGTACTTCAACTTGACCATAAAGACCATGGTGATTCTGGACTGGCTGGCCACTCGCTGTCCTCAGGCCGCTTATGCCATGAAGGTGGATTCTGACATGTATCTGAACCTGGAGAACCTGATGACTGTCCTTCTAGCGCCAACCACACCCAAGGAAAACTACATCACTGGATACATGATGTGGAATCGACCTGTTGTCCGGAACAAGAACTCCAAGTGGTATGTGTCAGAAGATCTGTATCCAGAAGACACCTACCCTACCTACCTGCTGGGAATGGGATATGTTTTCTCCAATGACCTTCCGGAAAAGCTAATCGGAGCTTCCAAAGACGTAAAGCCTTTTAACATAGAAGACGCGTATGTGGGAGCGTGTCTGAAACGGCTGGGGATCGAACCCACTTCTCCTCCAGAACCGGCTAGGTTCAGAGCTTATCTGGGTAAATACGTACGTGAGGACTTTTTCTGGGTAATTACAACAATCCTGGGCTCTCCACAGCAGCTCATAGACATTTGGAATGACGTCCATTCCGGTTTGACAAAGCAGGAGCAAACTAATAATTAGTGTTTTCAAGTGGAATTTTTCTGTCTGCTTTTCATTTTCTGATTTGTTTTTTTTTTTTCATTGAAAATTAAATTAAACATTGCGTTCTTTAGCACAATCTTATAAAAATGTAGGCTTAAATCAACTATAAATTATAAATGTATGTCATTTCTTTTTTATTGTTTATATTATGTATTAAGTAAATTAACTATTTAATAAATAACTACACATTTCTTTTTTTTATTAACGAAACAAATAATAAACATTTTGGTCAATTTTCTCTAAAGAGGAAATGTAACGAAATTATTCTCTATACTTCCTCTGAGTGGTCAAAACGCAATTCAACTCAAGAGCGCCTCTAAGTGGCCAAAAAAGCAACACATTTCTTCTCAAAAGCAACCTCTATGTGGTCGAAAAAGTAACGCAATTTGAATCAAGTACGCCTCTATGTGGTCAAAAAAGTAATGCAATTCGAATCAAGAACGCCTCTATGTGGTCAAAAAAGTAATGCAATTCTTCTCTATACCGCCTGTCAGTGGTCAAAAAAGATAACGCAGCTCTTTTCAAGAGCGCCTCTATGTGGTAAAAAAAAAGTAACACAACTCTTCTCAAGAGCGCCTCTAAATGGTCAAAAAAGTAGCACATATCTTCTCTATACTGCCTCTGAGTGGTTAAAAAAATAGCGCCTCTAGGTCGTCAAAAAAGTAACGCAACTCTTCTCAAGAGCGCCTCCATGTGGTCAAAAAAGTGACACAATTCATCTTAAAAGCGGCTCTATGTAGTCAAAAAAGTAACGCAACTCAGCCTCAGTGCAGCAGTCAAAACTACAATTAACAATTTAGATTCAGAACTATTCATTAAATCAAAATTTAGCTCCCAAACAGGACTACATCAAAATACGTTTTTGCTAAAGCACTGACTCCCAGTAGGAAGGTTTCAGAAAATCTGTGGTTCCCATGGATAAAGTGAAAGTGATGGAAAAGGCTGTCGGAGCAGCAGCGGTAACCCTGAGGTCAGAGGAGAAGAGAAAAGCCCACACTGCTGCTGGTGTCATTACCATCAGTGTGTTCAGTCTCCACACACACACACACACACAGGTTTAAAATCGACAGTGTCTCACAAGCTTTAAAACGTGTGAACAAACACAGCTGTTCATATGAAATGCCCTTTCCTGTCTTAGAAACACACACACACACACACACACACACACACACACACACACACACACACACACACGGGAAGAAAGAAACTGATTGAGTGAATACCATATGATTCTGTTTTTGTTTTAAAAATGTGTTTCATTTTTTTTCCTAACACTGACTTTAATATAACTGTAACTGAAAGTTGTCTTGTGATTGGCTTTCTTCATCTCTTTATCCAATCTGATCTGTGCATCAAAACAGAGTCACTTCTTGTACTCAAAATAATATAGAAATTGTCACAAATTGAGTGTAAATTGGAAGTTTGACATATACATGTGTATTTTGATTTACAGATTTTCACATTTGATCTAGTTTAAGCACAGATTAGTTTACAACGCACAAATATGACACTTGTCTTATGATCATAACTTGAGTTCATAGTTTTGAATTTAGAGATTCATATAAATGTCCAACAAGAAGCTTTGTCAAAAAAGAGGGATCCATAAACACAACAAAGCATAATTTTACACAAACACACACACGCGCACACACACACAAACACACCCACACACATACACAATTACAAAACTACAATACAAAATTATAAAACTACAATCAGAGCCCTAAAAGCATTTTAATAATCTCAGAAACACGTTACTATAACTAAAGTATTTAACATCTACAATATTTAATGCTGCAAGTCGCGTTCTCCAAACTGTAAAGCAAAACTAGTTATGCTGAATGTTTGTTTGAAACATTAAACAGTAGTTTGTACTTGCCAATTGATATAGGTCGGTTTCAAGACCACATGATAAAGTCACAAGGCCTCTTGATTCTGAATGTTTTGGCTGGGACTTTGCTGGACAAATCATGTTATGTTTGGTTTTTAGTTTAATTTTAGGCCTGATGTGGCTAATCCCAATAATACAGACGCATTTTTATTTGATTTCTTTTCAAATTGTACTTTAATTAATTTGAAACAACGCACTTAACGTTAACGGACCGAATTTTTTACCCAGCAAAACCACATTTGGCCACAAGACGGCGACAGAGAGTCTGATCAAAGAGTGTAGCTCCTCCCTTTAAAAAGTGCAGAGGTGTTGCGTTCCTGCAGGATTGTAAAGCTCTGTTGTGTTCCTATAGTCTGCACTTCTGGCGAGGTTGCGAGTTCGCGTGAAAACCGTTTAGTTTGGTCGGCCACTTTTTTACTCAATGAAAAAAATCTCGATAATCTGGATAATGAGGCCACGAGACGTGTGAACGCTTTATTTGCATTTTTCGACTTTAAGGAGGAAACCACGCGCACTTTCCCCGAGTCTGGCTGTTCTGCAGGTAAATACATTCATCTTTTACATAATCGGTCCCGTTTTCGTTACTGTATTGTTCTTTACTGTATATTTGTTAATACGGGTTATGACGTTAGTAACGCATAGTTGATGCAATATGGTACGTTTTTGTTTTTTTTACTAATTAAGCACGTCTTTTGAAATTACACTTTTTACTGAAAATACACTAGTTATGCATAAATTTACTCCAGGTAATGCTTGAAATTCCAGGTTTATGACGCATGCAGGGAAATCATCGACGATTACGTTATCCAACCAATAGATGACGTCTGAAATACAATGTACCATTTGCATATAACAACTGGCATGATGACATCATCACTTGTATTTCAACTTGACAATGTATTAAAAATATAAGAGGAAGGGGCTATTGGTAAAATGAATGTCTGGAATCTCAAAATTAGAAGACAAAAATGCAATTTAACAAAAAAAATTGCATTTATTTAACAGAACCTTTTATCTCTCTATATAAAAAAAACCTTTATTATAATAGCGGACTCTGAATGAGGTTTCTGTTTCATTTTAGAAAGGTTTTTTAGACTGAGGTTTTAATTTGTTTCATTTTAGACATGTTACATAATATTTAAGGTCAATTAAATTTCTTATAAAACCTGTTTATTTTTATCACAATTTAATGTATTTTTATTATTCAGTGCCATTTAATATTAAGACCAGTATTGCTAGTATGCTGACATACTTTGTAACAAAACAGAAAATGACATCATTTTATCATTCAATTAAATGAGAAACTAAGATCTCAAAAATGTAGACGGTTCACACAGCTTTACGTATATATATATATATATATATATTTGCTTTTGTTTATTTTCTTCCTGTTGTTATTTACCCCAACCACAATTAGAGATCCACAGTCTGAAGTCACGACGGTTGGATGCAAAATCTGAGACGAAAAGGTCGAACGTCTGAGAAAAGCAAAGACCCCGAAGGAGCCACATACAGGGCGAGCATAAGCAAACATTCCAGTATGGGTGTCTCAGCAATGTAATTAAGCGGCTAGTGGGATGCTGAAGTGGGCACTGTGAGGTGATGGCCAGGCCACCCCCTCTCCCAATCCAGGATCCAGTAATCCCAGGGGTCAGCTAATAAGAGCCGGGGTCATGCCACCATGACGGTTAAATAGAGTTAAATAAGAGCGTGCAGATGTTGAGAGGTCCGTCCACCGCGTCTGACTCGTGAGGAATATTTAGTAGAAACTCTTTGATTCGTAAGTCTGGCTCTTGTTAAAGGTCATTAGCTTCCAAAGGTGTGGGGTGGAAACTCTGTGAACTTGTCGCTTTCAATTTTACCAATCACCCTCAAAAAACACAGAGGCGAGGAAAAAAGAAACGGTCCGAGCCCTTCTGCTCAAAGTCTTATATAAACAGAGACTGGACGTCGCCGAAATATTCTAGAAAACATTAACTTTGGATTCCGCTTTGACGGGAAACCGTGTCGATCTGTGTGTGAATGTGACAAAAAAAACTGCAGTCTCAAAATCGTCTTTCTTCAGAAGTATTTGTTGATTTGTTGATTCAGAAGCACGAAGAGTCCTAGAATAGTTGAAAGCAATGTTACCGTATTTTTCAGACTATAAAGCACACTTAGAATAAAAAAAAAAGGTTTAATAACTGGCTGCACAATTTTAATGTGACAATAAAGTTGAATCTAATCTAATAATCTGGAAACAATGGGATGTACTACATATAAATATAAAAGGAAAATAGGCGTTTGTTAATGACGCGCTTAAAATCCAGTGCGCCTTATAGTCCGAAAAACACGGTATTTTTGACTGAAGTATTGAAGTTAAAGTAAAACTTTGGATGACTTTGTGACTTTGGATTTAGAAATCTTGTTCTGTGTGCCATCGACTTGCAACAACACAAATTACGTGTGTGATAATCTAGATTATAATTTTTTTAGGTAGTACAAAAAATTTATCGTAAATTACTATAAAATGTAAGCAAAGTTGTATAAAGTGATTTGAGCTGGTTTGATTGTAATCGGAAGTAGAGAACGTAGTTTTGTACCCTCATACACGTTATAATCAGATTATAAAGATAGAATTCCACTAGGTATCGTAAATGTTTGTGACCAGATTGAACTTGACCTTCTGCGTAGAGTCAGAGTGTAAGAATAGTGATTATTGGTGGTGAAATATGTTCTGTAATCACAGATTGAAAGCCTCAGAGGCCCTGACACACACGCGCGCGCGCACACACACACACATAAACATTTAAGCTGACACAGCTGGTCAGAGACAGGACACCCCCTCCGGGGCAAGAGGGGGTGGTGGGCAGATTTGTTCCAGCACGTCTCAGTTGAATAGAGAAGACTTGTATCAGAGCTTAACTTAGTTCAGCTTAACTGGCACTCGCATTAACTTTTAACTTTAAACTCCGGTTCAGTTTGTAGATCTTTTGTCTTGTGTGCTTTACGCTTGATGCTCAGGACTGATCATGTCACTTCAGAGCCGACTGGGACAATCCATCAAGACTATGAGGATTTACATGTGAATTATTATTTTGTTGTAGATTTATGTTCAAAAACATTTTTAGTTGAACTTTTCACTTTGGTTGCAGACGTTTTTCTTAGTTTGAAGTGCTTTTTTAAGACAAACGAGTGGACATTAAAAGCAGAAAAGTGTTGAAACTTGAAACTTGTTGAAACGCTTCAATCTGAATATTGATCTTCCATCTAAGCATTATTCAAATCCTTTATTCGTTCAATTTACTAAAGTTACTTACATAATTTAGAAAACACAGCTATTGAACCTGTGTAGTATATTACTAGTATATTAGTATATTACTGATACAATAGAGACACAAATTATATTTACTCCTATACTCACTCCTTTATTTTTGGCCAAAGGTACAATATTATTACTTTAATATATATTATTGTTATATATTATAATTTAAGCTAATGTTTATATTGTACATTATCTAACAAAAGTCCTGAATGACATAAAACATTTTTAAAAAGTCTGGAACTTAAATAATATTGTATAGTAATAACTTAAAACAAATGATAGAGAGTCAACTACAGCCTGAGTTTCAGACAAATTACGACATTAAAAAAATCTAAAAATGTTCATACAACCAAATAAACAATTCACATAGAAAACCCAATATGTTGCAATTTAATTATTTTCAACAATTAATTAGTAATGCCAGTAATTCATAATATATATTTTTTGTATCTTTTTTTGTACGGTACATGAATGCGGTACAAAATGGCTTTAATCATGATTGCCATAATGTCACCATATCACCTGCGCAGTTTTACGTTTCGGGAGTTTTAGGGTTTGAATTTGGTTCCATTCTCTAACCTGCTGAAGATGGTGGTCATCTACTATTCTCTATAGTTGAAAGATCTGCAGGCTGGCGATTTTAACCTGAGCTCCACGGCTTAACACTGCCCACTGCTCCAGGTGTGTGTGTGTGTGTGTGTGCGTCGCTTCTGTGTGTGTGTGTCAAAAGCCTCTCTTTCTTTCTTCTTTCCTTTTCTTTATCACTCTGAGTCTTCTACAACAGTTGTAATTACAGTTGTAATTACATTGTCCTGCTAAAAGAAACAAATGGGATTATGTTACATGACAAAAAACGAAACTTTCCGAATTACAATTTACCATTTTATCCCAACGAAGACCCAACGGTATTGTCGGAAACCTTGTTATCAATAAAGCCGCATTTCTTTAGCTCATTCAAGTGTCTAATTGCGAAAACGACTTTGCACTTCTGGAGAATTCCAGTCATAGCACAAGTGTACGTTCAGGAACTTCCACTCTCAACACTCTCGGCTTGTGTCAACTCTGCGAAGAACTATGTGTTGCAGACGAGCACCAAAAACACACACACCCTTCCGAAAATTCCTCTCGTGCCGTAGTTCCAACCATAGTTCTTGCCTCGGTGGTTCACGGCGAGCAAACAAAACATCTCGACAAATTCCTGCATCGTAGGTCCGAGAGAATTCCCGACCACAGCGTTCGGAATAACATCTCCTAAGCAGGTGGTTATGAGTGTGTAACTGTATAGGAAAGGCTGGCGTGTGTCAGCGGCTTTTGTCCTCTGTGTTGGGTTTCTCACATACCTCGGGATCTTCTCGACGCGGAGCTGCATGTCGTGTCGGAGGGAAGGAACCTGATCCAGGTGCGCACACGCGGACACACACCAGCAATGCAGATCGTAACTTGAACTGTTTGCAGCCCTTAGGAAAACTTTATTTCGCTCTTTATTTAGACGCGCTGTAACTTTGGTTTGTGGTTTTAAAACTTGATTTGCGTTAAAAAAAACGTGTGATAATTTTTTGTGTGGTACGGTATATTGTGTATGTGAAACGTATACTAGAGTCGTCATTAGATCACTGGGTTACAATGAAATTAGTAGTGGTACTCCGTTTGGTGCAAAAAGACATGTGAAATGAAAAGTAACAGTATACACACTGAATTGAACTAAAATATAAATAACTACGCATAGCGACTTTGCGTTGGTCTCGAGCTAGGAAAAGCGCTATATAAATAAACTTGAACTTGAACAAAATATGAAAATTTAGTACAAAATACCAAGGACAAGATACAGTCTGTCTAAATATAACACAAAATGCAAGAATAAAAAAAATACGAAAAATACGATTTGACAAAGTATACAAGAGTGCAATATACAAATAACAGAATAGGCAGTAAAATAACTTGAAAGGTATTGAAACATATTGAAACCTAAGCTGAAATTCAAATTCAGAATTGACTACAAAACATGAAAATAGAATTCAATTATCAAAGGCGTTTGAAAAAAATATACAACACAACTGCGTTTTTTTGTTTTGATTTTGTGTGATAACTTAGCTGAATTTACTCATTTCATGTTTCTTTTCTCTAACTAAAATCCTTCTTTGCTCTTACATTTTGTATAAACGCCCGCAGTCTATCAACACAGAGTAACACAATCCTGTTTGTTGGACTGAGGATTTTCGAGGTGGAACGTAACCGCTGTTGAGTGGGAGGATGATTTGTGGTCTGGACAATTTTAAAAAGTCGTTTTATGGGTGGTTTTCATATATCACAGAGATTCGTTTACGAGAGGCTTTGCAGTGCATCTATCGTGATATCACCTTAACTTGGGGGATGATTTGGCCAATTGGAAACTCATAAGGTTGTTTATTGAAATACTGGCACTTTAATGGCTATTATGGCTTTCAGTTTTTTTTTCTGCTTGCCTTTTTTGTTATGCAAATTTTGTGTGTTTTTCTGAGAAAGGGACTTTTTAAGGGACTTAAAATGCAGTGAAAAGAAAGGATTTTGAAAGAGACATGGTGAGTGAGATTGTGAATTTGATCGACAGAAATGCCTTATACACGATACATTTCCCATCAAAACCTCGTAAAAATCAAAAATAAAACACTGATCATTTTTATGACCTCAGTTTCAGCAGTTTGAGAAAATCAATGAGAAACAGATAAAAATACGAGCTGTTATTGTATGTATAAGAAAAGAGAAAGTGTCAATTGCTGCAACAACAACACAAAAAGTAGCAACACTTCTGTTCTTCTTCCATTCACACGTGAATTTGTTTGGCCACACTTGTCGAACCTGTTTTTATGCACTTATCTCTCACCGAGGACTGGCAACAAACACACTCACGCTGATAGTAATGAAAAGAGCGAGAGATGAAGTGTAAACGATAGCTGGAGAGAAAAACAGATCTGCGATCTTTAATCCACACGACTTCGGAGGCCCCGTATCTTGTTCTAATGAAGATAAATTTTTAGGTTATTGCAAAATTCCTGCCATGCCGGTGGGATTGTGAGAGTGTGGTGCAGGAGAAAAGAAAAGAAAGTAAAGCGATGAAAAAAGGGCAAATGAAAACATGACAGAAAAAGGAGGGGTGGTACAGAGTAATGAAACTGCTCCACATGTTGCCTCCAAAGCAGCTCACAAGACAATATCAAACTTCTGAAAAGACGGAGACATGTTTTTTTTTTTTTAAAACATTTTGCTGTGGATTCACTTCAGGCCAAAGAAGTTGAGCTTATGTGTTTCTCAACATTTTTGATACGGTGCCATTGAGGAAATTGAAAGATGTCATCACACGCATGATCATTTGACTTTAGCATAAGTGCCTCTAACTCCATTTTATGCCCATTTCTAGTATTTGTGTTGGACATATTCTATGGCGCTTTGTTTCTGATTTGTGTTTCTGGTGAAGCATCTCAGCTGATAGTCACGTAACACTGTAGCTGGCCTTTATATGATCTCAGCAGGTAATTCGCTTTTCCACACCAGTGGTTTTAGAAGACAGAGCCTTGAGGAACAATATAACTGACTAGTCTCTTTCTAGAAGCCCTCCTCAAGATCAATCTTGATGGCGAATTTTAAAAATGTCAGTTTTACGGGCAAGACAAGGCCCCAGATGAACTTGACAAGGATGAATTATGACTATTTTATCACGGTAGAATAGGATGGTATTAGCTACATAAAGATAAAAAAGAAAAACTTGAGTTGGGTAGTTTGGGATCATCAGGAGATTATTTTTTCAGCAGTTGGCAGGTGATTTTGAAAGACTGGCATGGTACAACAAACAAAAAGCCAGTCCTTTAAAGACAAGAAATGTCATAAATAACGTTTCCTTTTTTGTATTTTAGGTCACAAGAACAAGACGTGGATCAACAATGCCACCACTATCCCTGCTGTTTCGCCTTGTTGTTTTTCAAGTTTTATGTGGATCTCTGAGCAGCTTATGTCCACAAGATTGCACGTGCAGTTCTACTGGCTCCATTTTCTGCGTCCAGCAAAACATGATTCACATGCCTCGTGGTCTTCCGTCCTCTACAAAAAATCTGTATGTTTTCCAGAACAACATCCAAACCTTGAACCAGCAGGACTTTCTAGAGCTTGGTGAGCTTGGGATGCTGGATCTGAGTCAGAACACTCTTAGTGAAATTCCCGATGGAGCTTTCAGCCCTCTTTCATCTCTACTCAATCTGGATCTGTCATCCAACCGTATCACTCATTTATCCAAAAACAGCTTCACTGGTCTGGTCAAGCTGGAAAGGTTGTACCTTTACAGCAATCTCATCCAGAGCATTCACCCAGATGCTTTTGGGAGTCTGGATAGCTTATTGGAACTTAAGCTCCAGGGAAATCAGATCAGTGTGTTGCCACCTCTACAAATGCCCAGACTACTCCACTTAGACCTGAGTTTTAATAGAATCCCACCTCCTGGTCCTAAACATTTACTGACCCCAAACATAGAGTCTCTTAAAATAGCAGGATTGGGCCTGAAACAGCTAGATAGCGAGCTGTTAATGAGCCTGAAGAACCTCCACGTTCTTGACATTTCTCAGAACCAGCTTGTGGGGATTCAACCAACTCTGAAGGCAATGGAGGGTCTACGGAGTCTCAATTTATCTGGAAACCCTCTGGCATCAAGAAACTTAGAAGACTTTCAAAATATGAACAATCTTCTAGAGCTTGATTTGAGCAATATTAATTTTCAAAGTTTTCCTGAAGACTTCTTCCTCAAGTTCCCTAGATTGGAGAAGCTAGCCATCGCTGAAAACCCATTCTATTGTATGTGTCCGCTGGCTTGGTTCCCGCCATGGCTAAAAGATTCCCACATCGAGCTGCTGAGAATGGAGGAGACTCGATGCCACTTCCCTCTACCAAACTCAGGGAAGGTTCTAGCAAAGCTGGAGCATAAGGACTTTGGCTGTCCAACAACAACTATTGATTTAACAAGTTTGGAGACAAGGAGTGCAACCAATAAGCCAACAGTCCCAATCCCAACGTCAACACAAGCCATTCGTCCTTCTCAGCCCAGTGAAGTAGAAGACACCCACAACCTCCCTTTCTCCCATACCACTGCTCACTCAAGCAAACTCCTGGAAGATTCTGACGAAGCCCATATGTGCCCTTCAAACATCTGTCTGAACGGTGGAACGTGTCGATTTGACACAAATGGCCAGGTTACATGCCTTTGTCCTGCTTCCATGACTGGACTCTACTGCGAGATACCAAACGAGCTTCGGCGATCTTTACCAACCACTTCTTTCAAAGCAATTGCTACCATTCAACCCAACACAATCAGCTCTTATCACATCACCAGCACTTCCATTTCTTTAGACCTTCACCACTATTTTGGGACAAGGCCACACATCCGTGCAATTCGCTTGACTTACCGAAACTTGTCAGGATCTGACCGGAGGCCACTACACTTGAACGTCCCTGCAACCTACCCAATGTATACCCTTCGAGGACTTCAACCAAACAGTACCTATTCCGTATGTGCTAGCCCACTGGGAGAGCAAGACCGGGCTACCATCAGTGCTTGCATGGAGGCTCACACCGAAGGAATCCCTTTGTCCTTCCATGAGCCCAGTGTTGACAAGAACGAACCTTCTTCTCTTATTCCCATTGTGGTTGCTGTCGTGGTAGTGACGGTTGCGGCAATTATAGTTACTGCCGTAGTCGTCCACCGCAGGAGGAAATCCAAGGTACCCGTTGACATGGACATTCATTCGGCATCTCCTCTAGAAATGGATGGAGTCAAAATCAGCTCCGATAACGGTCTGACGCATTCAAAACAACCTGACATTACCCCTTGCCCATCTTCCGTTCAAAATGGCGTGGACTCCGAGACTCTCCTCATGCAAGGAGAACATCAAGCCAACAACAATTTGGCTTGCATTAAGCCGTTATATGTGTGACAGGCATGGTTTTCAGTTATACCTCAATCCCAGTGTGCTCCAGGACTCCTGCAGGCAGGGTGTGGCAGACACTGGAGGCTGGATGACTGGTTAGCATTAATGGAGATGCTGACTATCACTATATGTATAAGCCAGTTCAATGGACGTCAACACTTTATTGAAATAAGTGCTTTTGATCATCTAACTATTGGTACTTTTAGCAAAAAATTTGACCAGACATTGCCGAACAGTGTTGGTTGGGTAGTGGGAAGCCACTTTAGAAGTAACCCATTAACGGAGTAGCTGAGAAGTTCTTACCCGGGACTTTTCTGTCCAGACAAACTGCACTGATTGGGACACTGAGACTGTGCCTCATGAATTTGAAGGTGAAGAGCCTGTTGTGAGATGTATAAAACTCGTTTTATGCAGCATCAAAGCATTCCTCTTTTCTTTCACCATTTCTGTGCTTTGCAGGAGACATGCTGTGAAAAACTTGAAGTTCTATAGTATAAATATATTTTAAAACTTGTTTACCTGATGTGATTTAAATGGAATTTATGTTTTCGTGAATGGAATTGTTTACCCATGAAAAAAGGTTCTCTCACTAAGCTCGGAATCACATTTTTGGACAACTAATTCAATCTGAATCGAGTGTTTTCATTTCAATTCATCTTAAAATAATTCCATACTGGATATGCGACCAAGCGTCACCTGGTTTACTTGGGATTGTGCAAGAAAAACCTGATCTTTTACCAATATGATTGATCAGGGCCAATGTCGCAGCTAGAATCAGGATCTGTTAGTACGATTGATTCAGTGTAAACGTAAATTCGATAACTTATAAGAATTATACAATAGCATCGCAATTGTTTTTCTTCCATGGGGAAACTACAAACACTCCAAATAAAGGGTGACTAATCCAGATTACAAATATTTCTTGGTGAAATTTCAAGATTGTCTCAGAACCGCATTAAAAGTAGAATAACTATGGCTGAATTTTTGTTCTTGGGTAATGCTGTTTTTATATAATGCGATTTTCACATGTAATGTTCTTTGTTTAGTCGTGATGTGCTTCCTTTTGAGTCTACATGGAACTTTCATATTTGTCCCATTTGTATAAGAATATGCTATATTTGAAATAATCTCACTTCATTGAGCCAGTGTTTTACAAAAAAAAAACACTTTTAAAAACTATATACGTTTGCAGACGTGCTGTTTTCTACACAGACTAATTATACAACATTGACTGTTTGATGTTGAAGTATTATAAAAATGTGATCATTCAAGTTCGGTCCCAACACAGGAATTGTTTGCAAAGAATTTATGAAACATTTTTAAAATGTGCCATCGCACTGTAAAAATATGATAATACAGTACTATGATACTTTTATAACTCCAATATTCTTACGCTACATTGGGATACACTTGGGAAATTGGGAAATGTCTTTCAGTTATCATCTTCTGGTTTTTAACCCCTAAATGAGTTCATTTTTTGTCACATTAGTTCGGGAATTTTTGTTTTTGTCATTTCAAAGGCTTTAATAGACATAACATCTCTTGATAATGAGAGAATAAATGTTTCGCTTTGCAGAAGATGAATGTAAAGGATTTTCTAGATAAACGTATCCAGACTTTGCATGATCCTGTGCGTTTTTACATCAGTCGTGTTGAAGCCAGTATTCCAAGTGTTTCAGACACAAAAACAGCTCAACTGGAAGCATTACATTACTGGACAGACGAAAGACTTAAAAAAACTGCTAAAAGTTTTATGCTACATTTGAAATCTTGTTTGTTCGCTCTTTTTTGTAGTAAAATGCTCATTAATGAATGAAAAAGTTGTTGTTTCTTGTGTATTACAATGGAAAAAGTCAGATACCTGTGGTCGGTTTTCCAGATTATTCCGCGTTTATCTTCCGTGTTAAACTGGACTTTCCAGTTTGAAGAATAAATGTAGCATTTTAGTATTTTTTATTATTATTATAATTATTAGACTGATCCAAACTAATAATTTAATTTTGTGAACTGAATCAATTTTTTACATTTGTTAAATCAGAAAAGTTTAATCAATTTAGCTGTTAAAACAAAACAAACTAGGCCAGTTTAATTAAATATTTCAATTAAATAATTGAGAATAGGATTTTGTGTCTGTGCTCTGCTCTGTGATTGGCCTGTCGTTTAGGGGCGTGTATCTAGCTTTCAGGCCAAGAGTTGTTGTGATTGGCTACAGGTCATTGTGACGCAGAAAAAGAAAAACACATTAGAATATGAATGAATGAAGAGTTATCTCAGCTGGATATTTAGAGATGTAGACAATAGGAAATAAAGTATTAAACATTAAGCACTTTGTGTTGTATGACTAATAGATCTAAAACATTTTTGTGCACATATTTAAACAAGTTTCAGAGGACATTATTCTAAACCCTTCGATCTCATGCAGCTCGTTTAATGTGGTTCCCATTAGAGAAGCCTCGGTGGAGAAAGCGTGCAGAGGAATTTTATTTATTTAAAAAAGCTGGTGCTGATAATGCTGCGGTTGGGCTGCAGGGGGTCACAGAGGGAAGGTTAAAGCCCACCGAACGGAGGGAAAGAAATATGGGGAGAAGGGGGAGGATGAAACTTGAGTTGAGACTGATGGTTAGGTCTGATAATAGTTCAATCGGGCCCCTCGTTCAACGGAGGCCCTTCACACACACACACACGCACACACACACACACACACACCCACACACACACACACACACACACACACACACACACACTGTGTTTCTCTCTTTTCGTTTCTTTTTCTTTTCTCTATTTCTTTCAGACACCCACCCCCACACACACACACACGGGATGTAAATGGACAATTTAAAGCATCGCATCAATTTCGCATTTCCAGTTTGTTCATAACTGGGACGTAAATGTGAAGTCCATTACTGTTAAACACTGAAGAAATATTGAATAAAAACCTTAATCGTTAGTGATTGGCTGAAGTAAAACATAGACCAGCAATAGTAGAGAACCACAATGATAATTGTGAAATTCACAAGGTATTAAGAGTTTTAATAAAAAAATGTGGATTATAGCATGTGTTCTAAGTTTAAAAACATTCACTTACAATACTGTATTATGTTGCGTAAGTCAGTGGATAATTAAAAAAACTCGAGTAAAGTAAAGCTCATACTGTAAATTATGTCGTTTTATTAATATCTGCAATTATATTTTTCCATCATTATCGACAAATACATCAAGACTGGTTATATACACATAAACACGCACACACACATACAAACACACAAATATATACCATATATATATTCTGTATACATATATATAGGTCTAAAATAAAAAAACAGTATAGTTTATATATTACTGTATTGTAAATCTTGTCAATTGTTAATGTACGAGTTGTTTATTTACAGATTACTGCAGTCCAGTGTGACTTCGGCTGGATCACAGTTACACACGGAACCAGCGTCAAGCTTTCCCATGGACTAGAACCCGTGACCTTTGGTGTTGCTAAAACCGAGCTCAGAGGAACCATCATTATTTTCAGTGTGGAAGGTCACGGTATGTACAGAAGCCGATGTTTAAAAAAATATTAAAGTCTGAGGCTACATAAGTATTGTAAGCTGCATAGACACGAACAATGTGTCATCTTGGAGATCATTTTAATTCACAAATACATCAGAATAAAACTACTCTGTTAAGGTACTGTCATATATATTTGTATACATTTTCACTATTTTAAATATATACAGTCCGTTTATTGATTTGTTGCGTTCATCATATGGCTTCCAAGACTTTCATTGCCAATTGTGTGGAAACGGCTTCACCTAATGTCTTCTCAAATGGACCAAGGCTGAAACAAGCCACTTCAGGTCTGCTTCCTACAATTGCTATAAATATTTGACCTTTGACCTCTAATAAGAGGTGCTACTCAGGCATGTTACAGCGCTCTTGTGTACTGGTGTTGGACTTTTATCCCTGTGCTTGGTAATTCCAGGACTCGTGTCCCATCTGCAACGCTTCTGCGCCTCTGGCCTTCTTTATACAAGGTCCAATTTAGCCTCAAAATGGCCACCCACAAGATAAACTTTCTTTTATTGGCCAGTATAACACAGTAATAAAGGTTAAGAAGTCCCTTGGGGTCATGTGCATCTTTACATCCCAACGACAAGCATTCTCCGACACGTGATGTGAATCCTTAACGCAAAGCAGATGAAATGGAGAATATAGAATAATAATTAAAAAAAAACATGAATCCTAACTAGACGTTGAGTAAAGTGTTAAGTAAACTTTTAGTGCAATGTGAGCGTGTTTGGCAATATGATCACTAGGAGCCATAAAGAAATTGTACATCCAGTGAAATTACACACACACACACACACACACACACACACACACACACACACGGTGACACACCGAAACCAATAACTTTTTGAATAAATCAATAAACGCCATTTTATATTTAATAAATAAAATGAGATTTAGAATGCTTTCAAACACACAATACGGCAATAAACACAAAGGGAAAATGACTAAGAATTGCAATTCCTTGAGAACGTACTTATCTATTTTATCACTCGAGTTGCCAAACATTCTCCCATCTGTCCGCAGAACTTGCTTCCCTGGTGGAGTGAGGAAAGCAGATACGAAGATAATGCAGGTGCCGGACGTAATGTTTACAAACTCTCCAACGGGGAGTGTGTTTCTGTGACGTCGAAATTGGATGATAAATGGTTAACAATGAAAATCAATTGAAAATCAAAAATCGACAAACACCCACGTACTTGGTGCCGTTAGATATAATAACTTCTAGTTTTCAGAACATCAAAAAGTTTGAAGTCATAATGCAAACATATTTTTTTATTCTATATCAAATTTACTGTTTTTGTATCATATTTCATTAACATTGCATGTTATGAAACGCTTGATGAATTTGAATGAATTTTTCTACAACGTTGCTTGCTGAGTGTTTTCAAATTTGGTAGAAAAACACTTCAATATCAGGGTTCTACACTCTGGCATCCAAGGAATGTTAGGGCGGAAACCATGGCAACGTTTAAGTAACAAAAAGTTTGAGATAACTGTGTGTGTTTACAGTGCTGGGATTTCTGTGTTACGACACTTTTTGGTCTGCTGACAATTCATAAGGGTCATATTACAAAGTTCAGCAGTGGGGTAAAGTACTTGAGTAAATGGACTTTGTTACTTAACTTGAGTATTTTTTGAATACTTTGTACGTGTACTGAGTATCAAAACCATCTTTTCTCCAAAAAAGATATAACTACTCTTTACTCCACTACATTTGAATGGACACTTACTGTTACTTTTTCACATTGTGACTGTGCGCGACAAGTTGGCATCTTTTTCTACCGCGGTTAATTTCTTGGGCAGATGAGGTGATATCGCCATCTGCAGGATGCTGAAGGTACTGGTCGCTATTTATCTGCTAAATTATCGGAATTAGCGATTGCACTTTTTGGCACATTTGAGTTTGACTGAAATTGACTTTTTGTTCTTTTTTTCAACCATATTTTTCTCAATTTTTGAAACATTGAGGAGTTAAATTTCATTTCTATTTTAGGAAATAAAATCTCATAAATATTACAATTCTTGTTTTTTGATTCTGGTGTTTATGAAGTAAAAATCTTAGGTTCTTTTGAAATTGGATACTTTTACTCAAGTCTTCTTAAATAGGTGACCTTGTAGCGAAGTATTCTTCAAGTTATTCTTACTTTTACTCTCAAGTATGGCTTTCTGGTACTTGCTTCAACGTCATCTTCTCTGCAAGAACACATTGTATTTAGTGGGAGGAGTTAGGATCAGGATCCAACTCCGCCCTTTGAATCTTATGTAAAGGAAGCTCAAAGCTCGTGTAGCTGCTCTAAGTGGTTTTGCTCAATGTTAAAGTTAATATGGCAGTAATAATGTTTAAAAGTTACAATGTAAAAAAAAAAATGGGCCTGTTTTTCATGTGTTGCAATCCTTGGACTTTTTATATGATTTGTTTCTCCTAGGGAAGCTCAAGCTCAGTACACAAAGTGAACTTTGCCAAACGTTCGTTCTCTTCCACAGTCTCACACTACATGATCCTAATGAAAACCACCCGTACGACTTCTCCAGCCGCTGTTCCGCCCAAAAATGCTTTACACAAAAGCTTTTTCTGCCAAAGTTACTGAGTTTCTGCCTCCTAAACTCAGACTACAGATGAAATCGATGCTGTGTGTAAAAGCCGTCCTTTTTCACGACACGCACTCCAGAAAAAAGATGAAAATGACTCACAGATCAGATCTGTAATGAAAAAGAATGTGGGGGAAAAAAAGTATTAAATAAAAGAAATGCAAATGATCATTTAGTGATGTTTCATGTGCCTTAATACCTTGTGTACGAATAATGATAGCAAAAGAGTTTCAGACTGATTGATGATAAAAAAGCTAATTTAATTTTAATGTGGAATTATTTAACAACTTAAATCTAATAATAAATAATCAAAATATGTCACATGTAGATCATTCATGCTTTTTCTTCAAGATTCATTGTCTCAAAGCGCATATTTTTCTTAGGCTGAATATATCTTTTGCTTTTTATTATAATTAAAAGTATCACTGTTTGTGTGTAAAAACTCTTTCATTAACATTTACATTAATATTCAGTACATTCACATTTTTTTTTGTTTATTTATGTTTTTTTTGACAGTTCTTGACAACGTTTATGATATTTAGATTTTTCTTAATGTCATATAAAGTGGGTTAAGGCTGCCCACTGCTCCGGGTTTGTGTGTGTCACTTTACTGGATATCACTTTTACTTAAATGAAAGTAAACACAAATTTTGAAACTCACTCATTTTCTTCGTCTTCTTTCTTGCACAATGATAGGGCTCCGACATACAGGATTAACTTTGTGAAGAAGTTTGCTTTGTTTGAACTTCGGTAGTTGTGGTCCAGTGGTCTGAAAAATTCCAAATTTAAAATTTGATTTTTAAGGGGATGAGTGGAAAAAAAAAACAATACATATAATATAATATAATACAGTTGATTCATGAAGTAAAACACGGGCACAAGAACTGACCAGTGACTCTGGACTAAAGACCATATCGGACAGAGTTGACAGGAAACTGACCAGCAGCCCACAGCTTTACACACATCATGCTTTTAAATAAATACGCTAGAGTCAAACATGGAGGAGGAACACTGACATGCTGCTGTATTACGTGTTTTTCACTCTGGTGAAAAATTATGCTGAAGAAATCCAAGCCTCTGTTGGGACTGGAGATCCGCTTCATCGACAAAGGAGAATGTTGGCACAGCTTTGCTCAAACTGTTTCACATTTATTAATCTTACAAGTGAATTTGTAAAGTTATTTTTATAGCAGCAAACATCAAAACCAGCTTTCAAACGTGGATTTTATTAACAAAACACAACGGCTCTGTATTTAAGGTTTTCGCAACTCCTATCAATAGCCAATCAATAGCCTTAAAATGTATGGATTATCCCAAATGTATGATCAAAAACGATTTTTAAATTAAGGTTTTTAAAAAGGTTTACAAAATGGCAGAGAAAAAAATAACAAGAGCTACAATGTAAACATCTGTATTGATTAATCGCACCAGCTGTTTGTGGCTGTGGCTGTACTGTATTTATATTAAAATTGTTTTATAATACATCCTTCTAAATATCTATTAGCCAAATTAGTGTGTGTGTGTGTGTGTGCATGCGCGCGTTCTACACAAATCAAAAACATATGAATAAACAAGAATAATTGCTGAGTTAACGACTCTGTAACCAGAATGCCAAAATTGTACGTAGTTGCTGGGTACATGAGGTACTTAAATGTTTCACAATCATCTCGTACGAGTGTTTTTGTTTAGATAACCTCTGCCAAAGCAATTCTGCTGAGGGAAGAACCGGGCCGGGCAGAACTTTAGCAGATTGTGAAACTCAGTTTGCTGTGTGAGAGCATTTATGGCTGTTTACTATGGTTTCACTTTACCGTAAACTTCTGATGTTTTATTTGCTTTTTGTAGTAGACGTTTTTGGATTTTCTGATGACCTGCAATGTGGTACTAAGAGAGGGCTTGGTTTTCATAAATATATATACAAGTTTGTGAATATCGTAAGATTGTCAAAAAGAAAGATGGTCGGAATGTTCTCCAAACCTACTATAACGTTGAGACGATCAAGCTAAGGTATTCTAGATCTTCTAATAAAAAGGTAGAAAACCTAAAAATCTTAAATCTTAACGTGTAACATTTAAGACCAGCAAGATTTAACAATAACTATTCATCAAATATATAGGCCGTGGTGACAAAAAATGTTTAATAAAGGAACAAAAACCAGACTTACATGGAGCCTTTAGGTATAGTACGACAATATTGACAGATAAAGGAAACTAACACAGGTGACTGGTAAATACATAATTAAACCAGAACAGGTGATTAAACATGTGACTAAAGCAGGAAATCACATGGATTCCTGGGCTTTGTAGTCCATGACACCTATTCCATGAATTGTGACAATATATCAATGATAACTGTTATTTTTTTAAACATGGAAGGATGGAAGGATGGATGAATGAACAATGCAACAAAGTGGAGCAGTGTAAGTACCAAGTTCAAAGCCTGGTCTCTTGAAGAGAGTTGGCATGTTCTCGCACTGTTTTATGGGTTTCATACACAGCACTCGGGTTTCCACCCACAGACCAAAGAGAACAGTGAAAAACCAGAGACTATAACTTGAGTATGAACGTTTTTCTATTGTTGATTTTTTCCAATGTATAAAAAAAATGATCCTTAAAACCTGAAACAGGATCAGGAACAATCAAAATATGTCGTTTTCAGCAGAAGCAAGAATGAAGTTTGCTAGTAATTCGGTGCATATTCTAGAACAAAAAATATGAACATTTGGACCTCAAAAGCTCCACAGAATTCCCCGTTCTTCCATCGCTGCTCTTACACAGACTTTCCTACTTTCTTTTGCCAATTACCACAAGATTTTAACAGCCATTAATCATCTCCGAAGACCTTTCCAACATCCAAAGGTCCATGCCAGGTACTTTCCTTCCAGCTCAACCACTCCACCTCGTCTGTGTCGATTACCTCCTATATTCCCCCAGATTTTCACAAGAGTGTCATTTTTTTTCTTGGCTGAACAGGCCGAAGTAAAATCTGCCATGTGCTGGACATTTATTTTGTGTGTTTTTCGAGCCTCAGAGCAGTGGTGTAAAATACTTTGTTACTTTACTTAAGTATTTTTGGCTACGTTGTACTTGTACTGAGTATCAAAACATAAGCAACTTTTACTCTCTACTTGACTGCATTTGTGATTGAGTATCTATACTCATCGCACCACTACATTTGAATGGACACCCACTCGGTACAATGGGATTGTGTGCGACAAGTCAGCATCTTTTTCTACCGCATTTAATTGTCTTTTCTTTATTTAAAAAAATATTTTTCTAGATGCTGAAGGTACTGGATGATATTTATGAGCCAAATCACATGGAGGTGTTTTAGCGGTTGCACTTTTTTGCACATTTGAGTTTGACTAAGACTGACTGTGTGTTTGTTTTTTTTATCTATTTTGTTCTGTCTTTTGAAACATTTAGGTTTTAAAGTGCATTACTTTTTTTAGGATAAGAAACCTCATAAATAAATAAAGAGTTTCTTTTTTTATTTAGTATTTTAATTGTCTTGGTGGGGATTTATTTTTTTTGCCTAAATTAATATACTCAAGTTCTATTAAAATTTGATATTGTACGACTTTACTCCAGTCTTCTTGGAATTGGTGAAATGAAATGGAGTAATTATTACAGTAAGAGATCAGTACTTCTACTCACTCTTCACACCTCTGCCATCTAGACTGTACTGTACAGCAAACTGTATGAGTTTGTCGGGCCCAAATGTAGTGTGTGCATGATTCTCTGGTGTGTGAAGAGAAAAGAATAAGCAGGAAACGAGGGAATGAGAAAGAGGAACTGGGGGTGATGTCTCTCCTGACCAGTTATATATAGATCTATCAAAAGGTTTCAATTCGCAGACTGTTTGTTTTCAGCTTATCCTGGGAGGAGGGATGATGAAGGATCTTCCCACGGTCCAACTGAGGGAGATGTGAAACTCCCACGAGGATGTTACAAAATTATATACAATTTGATCCAAGAACTTTTGATTTCCTTTTACAATACTGGACATTTTAGTGGACTTTTTCCTTCCAATAACTTCTTTATTAGAAGTTCAGCTGGTCATATGGAATAAGTCATATTCCATGATATTGGTTTGCTATCTCAGCAAGATACCGGTAATAGTAAAGTGTCTGTATATAGTACTATAAAGCATAAAGTCGCTTTGAGCAGAACTCGAAGCTAGAACTCTAAATAAACAAGCATGTTCTTATTCGCCATTATGGCAACCTTTTGTTTTATAAAGACCTGAGCCATGAGATTTCTGGACCCCTGATATTGCTTTAGGGTCCCGCGTTCAAACCACAATAAACAGAGCCTGTAAAATGGGCTATGGGATGGAAAATCAAGTTTCCAGTATAAATAACTAAAAAAGTTATTTTAATAAACAAAAGCGTTTTGCTTTTGGACCCTAAAGGTAGAGGAGTTGAAATACGCCGTGTTTTGAGAGATTCATCATTTCTCGATTGATATTGGCTCAAGAAATCCTAATAAAGGATGAGGGATCATGGCAACTTTGTATTAAGACAAATAGAAAAGTTAAATTTGGCCTATTGTTTTTAGACTTACATGTCTGACATTTTTTCCTTATGTCTGCAAAATATCGAACACAGATAAACAATGAGCATTTTTCTTTTTGAAAGACTCGTTTTTTCCTAATTCTGCATAGCGGCTTTGCGTTAGTTTTGGCTACTAGTACAGTAGCTTGAACTTATTATTTTTTATCAATATTTGTACTATTTAATGAATATTTAATTCATGTATTAGATATAAATGATTTTAGAAAAGATAAAATTGTTTAAAAGGTTTTGACCATATACTGTGTACAGACCATATACTGTTTTTTTTTTGATGTAGACATAAATTTGAATATTATTTATGGAAGAAAACAGTTCATACAGAGTAATATCTGCCCTAATGTGAATCTTGCAACACTAAAGACAATTGGTTTGATTCCCACAAAGCTAGATCTAATTTAAATGTTTAAAATGAATGCAATTGAAAACACTCTTAATAAAACCATCAGCTACAGTAAAATTAAAAAACGCTTTGATTTTTGTGTTTTATTTGCAGAAAGGATTGTAAATGTATCAAATTGCAGCAAAGTACAGTCAAAACAGGGATAACAATGAGATTTAATATTTAATATCAGTTTAATATTCCTGGTGGTTTTATTAATATGGTTTTCAGGTTCGAATCCTGGTGCAGTGACTTTCACAACTGTGGCCATGTTGACAAACTCACTCACTTTACTTTATGAGGTTTTATATATTTTAGTATTTATTATAAGAGCAGTCATTATTTTACAATTTGATTTTTTACTGTATTTATGAATTCTCATACCATTCTCATACTAATGTGAGCTGACCTGTACTGATAAATAAAGACTGATTTGTAGTCTTGCTGTTTACAGTTTAAAAGGAAGTACAGCATGATATGACGCCTAAATAAACTAAGATCAGTTAAACACACACATATTATTACTTTAGAGCTGTTAAAAAGGCAATGCATTATGATTAGTCAACACGCTCTCAAATTTAATGACAAAAGCTTTATCACTTTTTCACAGGGTATTTAAACAATAAAACTCAAAGCAATAAAGCATCTTCGGAAAAGACAATGCGTTAGAACGATTTAGGAGAAACATGATGATGATGATGTATGTCAATATCAAAGGCCAGTCACACGCTTTAACATCAGGAAGAGGAAGAACGAGCGTATGTTCACATGCACAGTCTTTTGTAGATTTATAAGTGACTTATAAGTGAGTTTGCCAATGTGGCCACTAAGGACTGTATCGAAACTCTGTTCTGCATTTCACCATTCACATACCCGGAGCAGTGGGCAGCCTTAAGATGTGGTGTCTGTAGGGCAAGAAGGGGTCAATGGGGGATTCGAACCTGCAACCTCTTGGACCTAATCCCTAAATCCTAATCCCTTCCATTTATCCACAAATATTCACAGAAAAATTGGTCAATTTGATTTCTAAATTGACATTCTAAAAAAATGTGCATTTATTAAAGTTTTTATGTATGTGTTTTAAAGTTTGTTTTACTGTATATAAAGTCTGCATTTATGTGGACTTTACGGTACTTAATTGTAAAAATGCTATTTAAAAAAAAACAAAGAAACATTGAATCGTGAGTAAAAATAGCATAAATTAAAAAAAGAAAATGAAATTATGTTTAATTGTTCCACAGCAGGGAAAAAATATATATAATTAAGCACATATCTAAATAAATTAATAAATAAATAAAATAAGTACAAATAAATACATAAATACATAAACAAACATAACAGCACACATCCAAACATTTGCCAAAAAACTAATAAAAAACGTAATAGTAAATGTGGTCACCAGTTCAGATTATGGAGTCTTAAAGCGGCAGGTGGGAAAGAAATGTTTTTTATAAAATAAATCTGTACTGAATAAATACGCTAACAATAAAGTCCTAAACAATGATATTTAATTTAAAACGCACATCTACTTTATATTCTCCTGTTACTAAGCTCCAGTTACTGCAAGCCAGTCTGAACGACGTGTTGGCTTTACTATCTACACGCTCAGTCTATTGTGTAAGAAAGGCACCTGGAAAAACTCCCAAAACAACAGAGCGGCTTGAATCAGCATTCCAGGGATTCAGGGCGGATTTGAAATGATGTCACGGCATTTAACCAACTGTTGACATATTAAGCTCTTCTGTGATCAATAAATCTGCACATCAGTTTCTCTACGAATTTGTTCACTTCTGCTGTCACATATTGCAGCAAAGAAAAAAGAACAAAATGATGGAGCAACATTTGCTAAAACCACTAAACGTACACAATTCAGTTACCAACGGACAGATTTCTAAAGAAACGGGAGCTAATGTTCCGTATCGAAGTGTTTGGTTTGTAGGATTGGGAATTTTGACAGATGGTTGCCACGGTGACTTGAAGCAGGACACACACACTGGCATTATTAAAATAGCAGCTCTGAGGCTTTATTAGTCATTTAGGATTTTCAATGCAATAACTTGTAACGTGTAAATATAGTGTTGTTATTACATCAAATTGTAAAACATTTTAAAATAAGCCTGGAAAATACTAAAAGGGGAAGCAAGAAAGAGAAACGCTAAAATTTTGGCAGCTAAGTTTTACATTTTCAAAGAAGAAAAGGAAAACATTGTTTTTATGAGTGTAGATTATTTTAAGCATTTATTGTAAATGAGTGATTATCAAACAAACACGTCTGATTGACATCATCATGTATGGCATCACCAACTATATTCTACTGAATAACAACAAGGAAACGTATATTGCTGAAAATGACAGCGCATTAAATAACATTTAAAATACACTGCACACAATTCTAACTGCGTAAGCTTTCAGCTTTGACACTGAAAAAAAAATTAATCCTAAAAATAACAAATTATGTTACTTTACAGTTTACAACAAATAGTACTTTACAACAAATACAGTTTTTACATTATCAATGACACCATCGAATTGGGCCATGAAATTGTAAAATCATGTACCCACTCATTGCTGGGTTTTTACTTTTTGTTGCTGTTACTACAAAGCAGGTCCTGGTTTTATTTTCAGGTTAAATAAATCAGCCGCTGAAATTCATGTCAAAAACAGATGTTTGGTTTTGCAAATCAGTTCAAAACTAAGACACGGCTCAACTTTTGGCTTCACAATGGAAGGACATCATTCATATTGCCATTATTTATGGATAATCTCAACTCTGTCAGCATCTGCTTTGAATGAAGACCATAAATATATATTTACAGAGAAAGTTGCTCATTCTTACACAATGACGTTGTATGAGTAGTAAAAAAAAAAAGCCAAAAAAATGGTTAACGGCAGAGCACTATTTTGAAAAGACCCCTAGTGGCTATATTGACAAACTCCCATTACTTTATATTATTCTTAATAGGTTGGTGAATTCTATAACAAGGCATAACAAGGCTATAACTATAAAAAGGTAAAAATGTCTATAAAACTATAGCTTCAGACATATTTTTGTAGCATATGCTTCTTCTTTCCATGGGACAACACAGAGTTTTCCCTCTTCACAGTATGATGTCCATAAATCTTACCAACCCCCCATCACTGAAATACTGTTTATATTTTGGAGCGGGGGGCAGGCGTGGGAGATTCCACGCTGACCGAGTTCACTCCAGCTCTCGGTGATTTAGGGATCCGTCATCGCACTGTTATCCGTCTTTGCTGAACCAATCGTATTTAACCATTTTTTCTGTTAAATTTATAATCCTGTAGCAGGTTTATCGCACTTCGGTGTGTAACTGTAGATGGCAACATTTTTAGTAAATCAAGAAGTGTACTTAAAATTTTCTAACAATATAAGAACACAATTACATAAATATGGCAAAATGAAAAATGAAAAAAAAAAAAAACACATAAAAATGAGGTTGTGGTAAATAAAAAAGCGCTTTGTCTTGAGTGTGGCCTTGTGTGGCCTACAGGTCTGCAACAAAATGTTAAATTACAGGTCATTTCCAAAAATAAGTGTCATCTGTCTGACCTCTGACCTTTGATCTTCCCTTGTTCTGCCTCTCAACTTGCATGTGGAAGCCATCAGAGCCAATAAGAGCACAGGAACTGAAAATAAGGCAAAATAAGAGTAATAGGTAACAGATTTGCGTAGTTAAATGTAAACACACATACACACACACACACACACACACACACACACGGCACATGCCAGTAATTTCAGCTTTGACAACCCAAATTTATACACTTCTCCTATAAAAAGATACTTGTAAGTGAATACAGATAACACAAAAAGACGACATAGTCTGCACTACTTGAAATCCTTTGAAATTTATCACAAATAAAATAATTCCACAATCTATTCCCAATCCATTCCCACATATCCTCTTTTTAGCTAAAAATAGATAAAAAAAAAAAAAAGAGGCAATTTCTCAATGAAAGATCTAACACACCAACTAATCGCTAACAGTCAATATCCCTTCTTCCTGAATGTGCTATTTACTTAAATTCTTACTGCCAGTCAAATTTGTTCTTGTGTTATTCAGGATCTTAATGAAAACATGCCTTCTGAGCACCGGGATACTCGCTTGTTGGCTAATCTCTGTTGCTAGGCTAATAAAACCGGGAGTTTGAACACTTTTGTGCTAATATCTTAGCTTTTAGGTGTGCTAACAAGATGGCATAAGCTAAGCACATATAACTTAGCTCCTAATTGTAGATTCATGAATTGTTTCACACAGGAACTTGTGGTAAATGCCAAAAACGAGGTTTTAGCATTAGCTTGGCTAAGCTAACCCATCTTAACGCGTACAGAGCTTTTACATAAAATGACACATTTGTGCAGGCGTATGGTAATGAGAAAGAGTATGACGCAGAGGAAAAGACAGAGAGCGCTGGGGAATAATTGAAAGCAGTTGAAATTTTTACAGACTTGTAACCGTCCAGAATTGAACCCACATGTTAGCGCTGTTAGCTTTAGTGGGGCTAATGGTTATTACAGTTAAATCATTTTTTGCTTACATTTCCAGAAAAATACAAACATGCTACTCTTAGCCATGAAGAAAATGCACTTTACATATAAGATAATTCACTTTTTTCATATAATTCAAAATTCCAAAAAAAAAAAAAGAATTCAAAAATTTCAACTGTTTTTTGAGCAGGAATCAAGAATGACTTTCCCCGGGACGTTTTAACTGCATAGCTAATAATCTCAAACATTGCACTTCACTAACACGTATTCAAATTTGAAAGTCCTTTTTTCCGAGACAGAATTAGTATGGCGTCTACAGAGGTGGTTTGTGTGATTCCTGTTAAATTCCCCTCATTATTTTTATGCCTTTGTGTCCAGCAGCCAAGCCAACATGGTCAGCAGTCGGATAGATTGGGACATCTAGCAGAGGGATCAGAGCTTTCCTCACCCAAACACCACAGGCCATACGGCACCACTGCTCGTAAAATGGCCCCCTAGACTGACCGCACCAGTATGACTTATTACTCCAGTGTCTTAAAAGAGCAATAAGGGCTAATAAACATTTCCCCAAGACTGAAAGCAGTCTTCCAGTCCTTGCCTCATCGTTAGATAATTATAGTATTAAAATAAAAATGAATTAGTAAAATGAAATAAATGTATTAAAATAAATGACAAAAAAAATTGCTGCAAGCAGCAATATGGGGGTTCAGCCTTTACTAGGATTTAGTAATGTAGTCTTTAATGTAAATTTAATGCAGTCTTTAAATTAGAATATATCTCGAAGGGGCTTGATTTTTGTTGTTTTTGTCAGCGGATTTGAAATAAATCTATAATGTGTTTAATTACTAAATGTACTTCAGTGTACATATACTTCAGTGTACACTATACGCATAGAAACAAAGTGATTGTCAATAGACATGTTGAAATTGTGCTCTGCATTTAACCCATTCAAGTGAAGTTACACACACACACACACACACACACACACACACACACACACACACACACACACACACACACACAAACCTGGAGCAGTGGGCACCCAAAGCTATTGAACCACTGAACCACATCTGCCCGTGATTATGACAGATTATGCACAAAATATTTACATAATCTGTCATAGTCTGCCCGAGATTATGAGAGAACATTGAGATTACTGTATGTAAATTATAATGGTTGAGAACACACAAAATATTATTAGAAAAAAATATTTGTTTCATACAGATATTGTTTTATGGTTACTAAATCATGTCAATTGCTATTGCTATTTACATATCTATACATTTGATAAAATTACATTTTAAAATAACTTTAAAAATGTAAAGTGTACACAATTTTACACTGATATTTTATAAATGTATAATAATTACTGTCATATACACTTGTACGAACCTTAGGTGGTTACGGAACTAGCCATGACGAAATATGGAACTAGAATGCAGGTGTACTAATGATTTGTAAGATGATATTTTTTCTTAAATTAGTAACCACAAATTCACTCTATATCACTAAAAAATCCCCCTTTCAGGCACATTTGTGTGTGTGTGTGTGGGGGGGGCGGTATAATCATTCTGCTTCCTCATCCAGTCATGTGTCTGGCCAGGGAATGGTCTGTTATATTGACTAGATTTCCATGGTTTGACACAAGAAAGGATATAAGATTTAAATTTGTGATTTGAGAATATGAGACATAGCTTCAAGAATGCAATTTAGGAAAAGCTATGTTCCTTTCTCTTCTCCTTTTACCTATTTGTGTTTTGACGTTTTAGTTCATACGATTACAGAGTTTCGCAATTAACAGATTTTTTTTTTTTTAGCAATAATCAAATAGATAGAAGTACAGATTTTTTTTTTTGCTTAGGCAGTGCTGCTATCTAGTGGACAGTTCAATATATCTACACAGGAGGCGGCTGTACTGCGCATGTTCACATCCGGCAAACAAACATGGCAGCCTCCGGAGTTCGAATAAGTGCGAATAAGTTATCACTGGGTTTCCACGGGTTTCGCAGTACCTGTGCACTATTAAAGTCATCTCCTCACACAGACATAGTGGTCTCGAATATTTATGTGGCTCGCCGTATTTTAACAAGAGGTTTATTCTGTTGGAGACCAGGAAAGACTGTGACATTGACGGCCTTGCGAGGTAAACAGTGCGCGTGCACGAATGTACATGGCATCATACTGTACACACGTGTGTTTTACAGCGTTACGGAGCCGTGTTTCTCAACCACATCCCATCCACACCACATCTGTGTGCCTCCAGGAGGACTACTATGAACGTCTGGGGGTTTCACGAAAAGCAACCCAGAAGGAAATCAAAAAAGCTTACTACCAGGTTTGATAATCCACGTGTTAGTATCACCGTTGTGGAGGATGGTGCTATAATGTGAACGTTTCCACCTAGATGGCCAAGAAATACCATCCAGACACGAATCCAGATGACCCCAAAGCAAAAGAGAACTTTAACAAGCTGGCAGAAGCGTATGAGGTGACTATACATACTGTGTGTGTGATTGAGGGATGAGATGAGGAACATACCTAGGGTTGCCATCCATCCCTTCAAAAACGGAATTGTGTCATATTTGAGATTGAAACTGCACGTCCCGTTTTGTCTCGTATATTTATCGTTTTTTTTAAAGCAGCGTTTCATGCAAATTATCCCTCTCGCATTTTATGAAGATTCTCTTTTCCCACTTTTGATTGGGTAATACGCAACATCACCGTTGGTTTGATTGGTCTTTTAACTTTTAACTGTCCAGTGAGGAGGGCGGGTCTGCATAGTGTTGTGAGAGAGTGTCAGACACTTAATCATTACTTGATTATGAATTATGAATAATAAAACATTATTATTATTTAATACATAGTGCCCATGTGTAAGTCAAATAAAATGGTAAATTGAAACTATATTTTAAAATTAGAAATTGTCTATATTAAATCTAGCTATTCTATGTATGTGCTGTTTCCATGTTGTTACTGCAAAAAATGACAAATGTTTTAGCCACGCTATTAAAATACCGTTCTAATTAGAGAAGTTTGTTGAGTTATAAAAGAGAAAGACTGACTGCATTTCAATTAAAGAAATAATTTTTAATGTCTCATATTTTAAGTTGTGATCACTGTATGTCAAGAGATGTTCGTCGCCCCGCCCCTCTAACCCCTCCCCCTAGGCACTGTACTATGCGTCCCTCATTTTTTCAGTATTAAAAGTGGTAACCCTTAACATACGTCCTCATTGCAGGACTTCAGCAAGGTAATAACAGATTATATGTGTGTTTGCTTAGACCCTTAGTGATGAGCTGAAGCGGAAGCAGTATGACACGTACGGTGCGGAAGGATCTAGAGAGAATTACACAGGACAGCAGCAGCATTTCTGGAGAGGCCGGAATAACGTGGACGCAGAGGAGCTGTTCCGCAACATCTTCGGGGAGTTTGCTGGAGGACGTGACTTTGGAGATTTCAACTCCATGTTTGAGAACACGCCTGAAGTGAGACTGACCACAAATTTAGTGTTTGATCCTTCAAGAGGAAAGACTTTTTTTGTACAGAGCTGCATTTAGTAAATTCATACGTACAAAAACCAGCACAGAAAAGGATTTTACCAAATGCTTATTCTTGGTTTTTTGACATATACCAACAATTAACTTTTCCCCCTGTAGTTTGTGATGGAGCTGACGTTCAACCAAGCTGCAAAGGGTGTGAATAAGCAAATTACAGTTAACATGGATGACGTCTGTCCAAGGTGTGATGGACAAGGCCATGAACCGGGAACTAAAGTGTCACAGTGTCATTACTGCAACGGCACAGGAAAGGTGAGGATGCCATAGACGATGTGAATGAATGAACAAATAAACAAAAGAATGAAAATGCCTTTATTTGACACACAATGGGGAAATTACGTCTTAAAATAGCAGAAATAAAATAAAGAAGAATAGATTATATTTATAGAAACACACACACACACATACACACACACACACACACACACACACACACACACACACACACACACATTATATATGCACAAGTAAATAACATGCATAAATGAACAAACATAATTTAATCATTATGCCAGGTTGTTACTTTTACAGTAGCTGTTATTAGTACAGTAGCTTTTTGTTAGCATTAACAAACATTTCTTAGTGTTTTTGTTATGATATGAAATTAACAATTCTAGTACTGAGGAAGAATCAAGCGCTCTGAGAAAAATAAAAAAGAATTTAAAAACATAAAAGGAGCGTTTATAAAGCTTGAAGTAGAAGCAAGATAAAAAAAACATCAATCTATAGTAAGTAACAAGCAACCTGTATAACATATTTTATTGCATTTCAATAATCATTTAAACAAGCTAATCATTTGTTGGATTTCAATAATCCTTTATAATTGTCATTCATAATAAACATTGCGCATTATTAATTGTTTTATACTGCTTCTCTGAGAAATATAAAAGATATAGAATATAGATGCAGAATTCATTTTGTAAAACTAGAAGTGTAAAATAAATATAAAAAGTTCTTTGAAGGAAAAAAGACAAAAAATCAGTTAAAATTCAAGCACATACACAGTCAAATAAATAAAAAACTGCAAATTGTGCAATTGAAAAGCAGCATGAGACATCTACCCATACCTTAATTTTTCCTTAAATTATGTATTCTATTATTTTACTTATCCAGGAGCATATTACCTCGGGTCCATTTGTGATGTCGTCCACGTGCCGGCGGTGTGGTGGTCGCGGCTCCATCATCATCACCCCTTGTGTCCTGTGCAGGGCAACTGGACAAACCAAGCAGAAACAGACCATCATGGTGCCAGTACCCGCAGGTTTGCCAACAACCTGACTTGTGTTTTGGTTTTTCAGTGTATGTGTGGTAATATGGTCATTTTTACCTCAGGTATCGATGATGGACAGACAATAAAGGTGCCTAATGGGAAGAGGGACGTTTACATTACTTTCAGGGTGAGTTTATCCTGCTTCTCAGACTTGCGTTTTCCTAGCCACCGACTCCTCATAGCCTGCTCACGTCTTTTGCCTAGTATTAATTCACATAGGTGATGCCCAACCTTGCAAAATATGGGCATTAAATCTGACTGCTAAGAAATTTGCAAGTCACAACCTATACAATAATTTATATTTATATATATTTATGATATTTATAACTAGCCAAAATATGAGAAAACAAATAAAAAAATAACATTTTTGACAGACACGCAATACATGTTTTTTTCAATGCTGTCTGCAGTTGTTTTTCAGAAACCGTATATTTTTCTACAAATTGTTGGTTTTATTACAGCGGCTTTGCGAAGGTCTGACTTTAATAAGCCCTTCATAAATACAGTGGTACCCCAACTTACAGAATCAATCCGAGCCAAAATTGGTTTAGCTGAGCTGCATTTTACATGTAATCCATGAAACCCAAAACATCGACATTCTAGATGATTGGAACGTGTTTGCATGTTGTTTGTGTGAGACCAATAGTGATTGTATAAAGCATTTCTCCTGTTGGATTCTGCACGTCTCTGACTTTCTGTCCTACAGGTTCAGAAAAGTCCAGTATTTCGCCGAGTTGGACCAGACATCCACTCTGATGTGAAGATTTCAGTAGCCCAGGCCATTTTAGGGGGAACGGCTCGAGCACAAGGCCTGCACGGCTCCATTGACATCGCGGTTTGAACTTTACCATCATTAAATCGTTTTTTCATGATTAAAACAACTTTTTAATTTTTCATGGAGAAAACAACACGGTTTTTGTTGTGCTTGAAGATTCCTCCAGGCATTCAAAGTGACCAGAAGATCAAGCTGGAAGGAAAAGGCATCCCACGCATGAATGGGTCCGGTTATGGAGATCATTATGTGTATATCAAACTTAAAATCCCCAAGTATGTTACATTTGCAACAGCCACACACACTACCTGTTTGTGAGATGCTCTAATCCTGGGGGTTATCGACAGGAAACTAACGCACAGGCAGAAGAATCTTCTTCTGAGTTTTGCAGAGGATGACATGAATGTGGACGGGACTACGGATGAAGTCATTAAACCAGCCAGAGGTAGGTGAACATTCATAAGAAAACTGTCAGAATGGAGTTTTAAGAACGACATGTGCTTTAACTTGTGTAGACAGCACACCAGAATGTTCCTCAAAATCCAAACAGGAGCAAGAGGATGAGCCAGAGATGACGAAAGAGGGATTTTTCTCCAAACTAAAGAAGAAGCTCATCTGAAGGTCATAAAAGGAAACCAACGTGTCATGGACTGCAAGATTTTCAAGGTTTGGCTTTGCATTTAAAGACTAATGAAGAGTTCTCGCAGATCTCACCGGCGGATAATAGAACAGTCTGTTCTTTTCTGTTTATGTATTGCAAACAGAAGAGTGAAATTATCTGAGAAAGGAACGCTGTGCGGGAGATTACAATTAAAAAGAAAAATTACAGTAAAAAATATTCTTGTATTTGTTTATCACTTTAATCTTGTAAATATTTTATTTGGTGACATACAAAAATAAAAACCTACAGTAAAGTTTCTAACCTGATGATATGATATTTTAGTTAAACGTTCTGCTGTTGAAAGATAAAAGATAAGATATAGGCTTTTTCTGACGGGCTCTAAACGAAGTGTCACGCTCCGCTATTGGCTGCCCACCTTTCCAGGGGGTGTGTCCTGTCCTCAGGTCCTGAATCGCTCATAATACCTCAAGTGTCCACTAGATGGCGATCTTTTCCCTTAAAACGTTTCTGTGTATGTCCTCCTAGAAAAAGTGCTGAATAATAATGCTGACTAGAGTCTGCGTTTTAGTGCAGGGTTGCCAAGAAACCAAGGCGCTTTTTGTAGAGTCGGCAAAGAAAACCAGCTGAAATGAATGACACGTAAAGTCTAAAAGTAAAGAGTTTTGAAGTGTAGGGCTATTTCTCTACGGTTTTCAAAGCAAAGGTATCATCAGAGTCACATGGCGGTCCAGACAGCGCTCCCGGTCATACGGAGGATCTGCCTTCACATACCAAACTGACACTCTGATACACTGTAGCTTTGCCTACAGGAGGCTGGAATGTGGCTTCGTGAGTATGTTTGTTCATCTCTGCTACTTGGAGACAATGTCTTGTGCAAAGGGATATCATGTACACACTGTTGCTACTGTACTTTTCGGCTACACTCTAGCACCTTTAGATTTAAGAAGGTTGTATAGATTTGTATAGGACAGTGTGTAGGTTATATAGGAGTGTATAGAATAGATTAGTCCACCAACAGAAATATTGTCAAAAAGGTTTATGCCCAGGCTCTTTTCTTTCTATAGAATAGAACTCTGTTTACTTTGGCTGTGTAAAGGTTTTTAATGCATAAGCAATATACATATTTGACAAAGTGTGTGGATATCATATTATTTATAAATTGATAAAGAGAGAAATTATATATTTATTGTTATAGTATTCATATGTGTGTCATATCTATATACAGTATGTGTGTGTGTGATATACAAATATAAATATATCAATTTTCGACGCTCAAAAATTTGGATGGTGCTTATAATCGCCGGATTCAAATATGCGTGTAAACATTCGCGCCCATTTTTCCATATTTCAAGTTAGGAGCAATCACACATAAACGGAAACACGCCGTATTTATGCAGCTTTCACATCTGGGATTATCATATTTACTATAATATTGCACAGATTATTCAGTAATCTCTTTACTGTATATTAACACTCACATAATGGAACTTCACTGGGATTGTTGACCTTCATCGAGACATTAGAGGTTATCATGGGTTTCCGCAGGGACTCCCGATGCTCTAAAGTGGTACACGGGAATCCCATTTAAACCACACTATTCTAACCCACCCGGAGCTGTTGCTACCCAGTGGAACTTTACCCAACATCCTCTGAAAAACCTACAATGTCATTGATGACGACAAGGTAAAAAATAAAACAGTAGATGATAGATTTCATATGTTCAAACCTTCTGTGCACGTAACAACTCGGCACGGTTTAGCTGCAAAAGACAAATTTCTTTTTTCATGATTTATGGATTTATTATTTCTGATGATATTGATTTGTGATTGATTTATCTTAAAAGTATAAATTGAGTGTCAAAAGACAAGCTTGAATGTTAAATGACAAATTCAGAATGTAAGAAGCTGAGTATTAAAATGTTTTAATAGGATTAGTAACACTGCAGAATATAATCGGTGTATAATTTTTTTATAATTTGTGTGTGTGTGTGTTTTAGTTTGAGTAGGCATTTAGCATTATTGTTCAAAACATTTCAAGCATGTTTTTTGTGCAGTATGGCAAAATGTATTTGTCGTTGTATGTTGGTTTGTTTTTTCGTTTAGTTTTTTTTTTGTAAATAGTATAGTTTAATAGTGTTGTTGTCCTTCAACAAGATGTAATCTGTGACTTCATTTCTATGATTTGGAGGATACAGATCTTAAATTTAAATGCATACTGATGCTATAAAGTCGTCTTTTTGAACTGAACTTGAATTTCACATTCTGATTCACATGCGATTGATTCACATTTTTTTTTACATTCTTCTGTTGCCTTTAGATTCATACAAAACAATGAAAGGATCATCTAAGGACAATTTGAGGTGGCAATGCTGTTTTGTAATTGTCTGATCGTGACGTGAAACCAACTGCCTTGTGACAATTCAATACATATAGAATGTCCTTTTATATAATATAATTACAACTTATTCTAACTAAGTCCAGTGTCCTTACACATTGTGGGATTTTGAAAAATATATATTCGATGGCAACTAAAAGTGAATAGAAAGGTTAAAAATAAAAAGCCTTCCTCCCGAGATCTCTGGTATAGTCTCTGCTATAAGTGAATTAGAGACACTAAATTGCCTGTAGCTGTGAGTGTGTTTGGATTTCTCACCATGCGGTGGATTGATCACTGATTGCTGGTGTCTAAACCTTGGGGCCGGAATTGCAGAAATTGGCTCCAGCTCCACATGAGCTAAACATATAAAGAGGCTTAGAAAACGGATGACTACACTGAGCAAAGCAAAGCACTAGTGGATCTCCAGAGAAGAAACGAAACACACACTTCAAGAGATCAAAATAAATGACACTTTTTGCAATGTCAGTGTTTGCATTTTGACACTTTTTTTTAATTTTGAGACAATAACAAATATTTAGTTTGTCTTCGTATTGTGTATGCAATACATAATATATTTATTCCTTGTAAATCACTTTTTGTGAGATTTTAAAGGATCAGTTGCTTACTAAACAGAAATGAAACTACACAACTGTAGATATAAATAACTAATTGACATTGTGTCATAAAATGAAAATAAACTCGCAAAGTAATAAACAATGTTGGAAAAAGCTGGGTATATAAATACTTATAATATCCTGTAAATGTATGTGTAAAGTGCGAAGTATGTGAGACGTAATCTTCTAATGTGTTTATCTCAGCTGCTTTATTCCCATAGCAGAGCCTGTATTGGGAGTAGTTTATAGCTGTTCTTACAGGTCGCTCAATGGGAGAAGAATAGAGCAGTTTATAGCTAGAACATTTCTTTTAGCTGGAAGAGTAATGCTTTTATTAACTGTGTACCTGCTAACATTAGTTACACAAGACTCAGCACGTGATTTATAACATTTTAAAAGGAGCATGGTTGTATTTACAGCCTGCCACTTAGCACCATCTCTGCAAACTGTTGAAACAGTAAGTGTAACGTTTTTATTTGTATAAATAGACAGGCTGAGAGGTAGATGTGTGAGTGAATAGACAGAAAGACAGACAGACAGATCCACTAGTGGACAGACAAACCTACAATTGGATGATTGATGGACAGACAGAAAGGGTTTGTTTGTTTGTTGGATGGATGGTTGGTTGGTTGGTTGGTTGTTTGGATTGATGGTTGGTTTGTTTGATGGATGGATGATTGGTTGATTTGATGGATGGATGGTTGGTTGGTTTGCTGGATGGATGGTGTGGTGTGGTTTGGTGTGCTGGATGGATGGGTTGTTGGATGGATGGTTGGTTGGATGGATGCACTGATGGATGGTTGGTGGGTTTATTGGTTGGAAGGATGGATGGATGGATGGATGGTTGGAAGGATGGATGGATGATTGGGCGGATACATTGATGGATGGTGGGTGAGTTTATTGGTTGGAAGGATATATTGATGGATGGATGGATGATTGATTGGTTGGTTGGTTGGTTGGTTGTTTGGTTGGTTGGTTGGTTGGATGGATGGTTGGTTTATTGGTTGGAAGAAAGGATGGATAGTGGTTTATTGGTTGGTTGGAAGGATGGATGGATGGATGGATGGATGGATGATTAGTTGATTAGTTGGTTGGTTGGAAGGATGGAAATGTGGATGATTGGTTGGCTGGTTGATTGGTTGGTTAGAAGGATGGATGGATGAATAGTTGGTTCATTTGTTAGTTGGTTTGATGAATGGTTGGTTGGTTGGTTGTCTGGTTGGTTTGATGAATGGTTTGTTTGTTTGTTAGTTGGACGGATGGATGGATGGTTGGTTGATTGGTTGAATGGTTGGTTGGTTTGGAAGGTAGAAGATAGATGGGAAGAAAAGTTGGATGGATGAATGGATGGATGAATGAATGGTTAGTTGGTTGGTTGGAAGGATGGATGGACGAACGGACTGACAGGCAGGCAGTATTTTTCCTCCGTACTAAATTTTATTGCAACATAATAAAAAAAACAGGTACATAAAAGAATGATACAATATCACAATCAAACCAATGGTTTCATTGTTAAGGTTGAAAACAAAAATACACAGAACGTGTGAGAAAATCTAACACACCCACTGGAGTTGTTGGCCATCACAGGTGTACTGGATTAGCGGGTGGAGGCTAAACCATTATGCAAAAGCCTTATGGCCTCAGGTCAGGGGGCCACCATAAACATGACTTTAAACACAAAGCAGAGGAGACAACAGTACCATCCCTTCCTCAGGGCCATCCCGCCAGAAGACTGATCTAATACACCAGTACACCCAGCATCTAGATGCCCAGGCGTGTGTGTGCATGTGGCGAGTGGTATGTCATGGAGTAATAAATATGGATGGCTGGAGCTACGACTGTATCTGAGCAGGAAGTGTGATGGATCCTTCTCTTTGAAATATGGCCGAATGTTCTGGCGAGGATGTAATCTTGGCCACTTCACCTCCACCTTTTCATCGTCTTTCATTCCGCTGCATTCCAGCGTAGTCTTTTCACCCACATCATTTCCTTGTTATGTTGTAAAAATGTTATAAGTAATTTATTTGAACTTTTTCAGTCAAGATGCAATACATTATAGTGTGCGATATACTAGGCTAAATTAGGCCATCTGCGTCTTATTTAGGTTGTTTTCTGTTGCAGCTATTTCTTGCATTTTTTTGTATCGTAATTGCGGTATATCTATCCCTCGTTTGCACATACTGTAATTTTTTCTTTATGCAATTTATTTTTGTCTGTTTTGTTGCGTGGTGCACAGAAGTTTCCCTACTGTGGGATAAATACAGTCTTCTCTGGCTGTCTGTCTATCTAACTAACTATTTGTCTGTCTGTCTGCCTTCTGTCCATTTATCTGTCTGTCTGTCTGTGTCTGTCTGTCTATCTAACTACCTGCCTGTCTGTCTGCCTTCTGACCATTTATCTGTCTATGTCTGTCTATCTCTCTGTCTAACTGACAAACTACATGTTTGTTTCTGTCTGTGCCTGTCTGTCTGTCTATCTAACTACCTGTATGTCTGTCTTGTCTGTCTGTCTGTCTGTCTGTCTGCCTGCCTTCTGTCCATTTATCTCTCTGTCTGTGTGTCTGTCTGTCCATCTACCTACTTGCCTGTCTGTCTGTCTGTCCATTTATCTGTGTGTCTGTCTGCCTTCTGTCCATTTATTGAATTGAATTGAATTGAATTGAAAAATCCTTTATTAGTCCCACAGCGGGGAAATTTCACGTCACAACAGCAAAAACAAATCCAAGCAAATAAATAAACAAACATCACCATAACGCACTGCACACATCATAATAGACAAACAAACAAACACAGACCATAAATGAACCTGCCCGTCATAAGCATAGTTCCAGTCACCAGTTTAAATTTAAGTTCTGTCTGTCTGTGTCTGTTTTCCTGTCTGTCTATCTAACTACCTGCCAGTCCATCTGTCTGCCTTCTGTCTGTCTAACTAACTAACTAACTAACTACCTGCCAGTCCGTCTGTCTGCCTTCTGTCTGTCTAACTAACGAACCAACCAACCAACCAACCAACCAACCAACTAACTAACCAACTATCTGTCTGTCTGTCTGTCTATATGTCTGCTTCATCTACCTGTCTTGTCTGTCTACCAGTCTGTCTGTCTGTCTATATACCTGTCTGTATGTCCCTGTCTGTCTGTCTGTCTGTCTGTCTACCCAAGGTTCTGTTTGTTTGTATGTCCCTGTCTGTCTGTCTACCTGTCTTATTGACCTGTCTGTCTGTCTATTTACCTACCTGTCTGTCTGCCTCTTCATCTACATGTCTTGTATATATTGTCTGTTTGTCTAACTAACATTCTGTCTATATCTGTCAATCTTATCCATCTACTTCTCTCTATTATAACTTATTGTTGACAGTTTGAATAAATGGAACGTTTTTGTAATTTTTCAAGCCTTGCGTTAGCCACAGAAATAATCCCTGACGCTGTGAATCACGTTACCATCCCATCTGAAGTGACCCAGACGCGACCACCCACACCGAGAGACTGAAGTCTGCTTCTCACTAGCACGCCGCGTTCACAAAGAAGAAGATCCCGAGCTATGACATCACTCGTAAGCTGTACGGGAAGAAAGCCTTGCTCGAGTCGTCGGGTTCAGCCAGGCACCGTTGGCATATCAAGCATATATAAGTTGGAGATTAAGACTGTTTTCGCGGAATCTGTTCGTGAAATCAGGATTTAACGTGCGAGTAAACAAAGCTGCTTCAGTTTGGGTCTAAGTACTTAGAATTTTAGATGTGTATCATAATATAAAAAAGTTAAAGGTAAAAGGATGGAGTAGGATAGACGAAAAACGAATTATGATATTTAATAACATTAAATAGTAAGATAAAATATGAAAGAGAAAGAAATGAGTAGAATACTAAATATGTAAATGTTGAAAGAGATGAGTAGAATTCGTAATTAATATGTGCATACCGAATATGTAGTGAAATGCCAGAGATTAAAAGTAGGCTAAATGCATGAGTAGGACCGGAGGGAAAAAAAACTATTATGGTATGCGATAATATAGGATAGTAAAATAAGAGTTGATGAGTAGAATAATAAATTAAATTCGTCTCATCTCATTATCTAACAAATTCCTATGGAATACAATCAAACAGAACAGAACCCAACTTTTTTTTCCCCCATGAAGGTTTTGAGTTCCAGGCAGCATTTAAACGTACATTATATAAATGTAACGTTAATATGTGACATTTACACCAATTGGAAAAAAAAAACTCCATTGTTCTTTGCACAAGCATTTAATTACAAGCAACAAAGAAACAAGGCTGCCCACTGCTCCGTATGTATGTGTGTGTGTGTGTCACTTCACTGTGCGTGTGTGTGCCCCTAGTGGCCATATTTACAAACCTACTCACTTTCTTCTTCAACTATCATCATTACTCATCCCGAGCAGGTATCTACCTGTTTCAGTGCGTTTGAAATGTATTTAGCACCCTTAAGCTTCTGACTTCACTTGTGTCCTCCATAAAGGGTTGATTCTCTGTGCGTGAAGGTCTTGATCTTGAAACCATAAGACAAGAGGATTATGCCCTCTGCAAAAACTAAGGACTGAGATGTCTGTGCCGCCATTGAAACCTTTTAATCATTTTCAAAGAGGGATTTGTCAGCGATTTTGTCCTAAATTTGTCTAGTAATGTCTTCAGTTCCTCTGAAAGTGGAACCTGTCAAGGGTGAATAGAGAGTTAATTGGAAGATAAAGTCAGACACCACTGTTGTTCCGAAAAGTCTCTCACCAAAATACGTGCTTTTAAAATAAAATGGAACATTATTACCAGAATTGAATGAAAAATAAGTAGCACATGAACAAAGGTGTAAAGAGTAATCGGAAAAACATACTTGAGTAAACGTACTGATACTTTACTGTATTACAAGTTATGTTCACCAATTCCAAGCAGACTTGAGTAAAAGTTGTAAAGTGTCCAGTTCTAAAAGAATTGAAGTATTTACTTGTTAAAAAAAGTATTTTACTTGATATTGGATTTAGGCTCAAAAACACCAAGAAATTTGAAAATCAAGAAACTTTATGAGGCTTAATTTCCTTATATAGAAATTTAATTTAACATTTCAATGATTCAAAATGGCAGAACAAACCAGATTTAGAAAAAGAACAAGTCAGTCTCAATCAAACTAAAATGTGCAAAAAAAGTACAACCGTTTATTTACGTTCACATGATTTAGCTGATAAATAGCGACCAGTACCTTCAGCATCCTGCAGATGGCAATATCACCTATCCAATAAATTAACCACGATTGAAATGGATGCCGCACAATCACAATGCAACGAGTAACAGTAAATGTTCTTTCGAATTTACTCAAGTACTTTACACCACTGTTCAAAATAAGAACCTGTGAAAATTTCACATTTGGTTTAAATTTCCAACTAAACATGATTATTTTACAAGATACTGTACTTTGATCTTACACAAGATAATATCTAATATTTGATCATGGAAAAAATGAATGAAACATTGACAATCTATTTTCAGTGTCAAGCATGTATTTCTGGTGGTGCTGCACACTGAGAAACAACAGGGTTCGAGACCGGTCTGTTTTTGTATCGAGATGCACAAAATGCGCTTTGGCAAGATCTTCATGGAATATGATGAGGGAGTTTGACTCTAAACTTTTCATAGGCATGACGAGTGTGTTTGTACTGTGTGTCTATGTGGGATTTTCCCGAAAATCCGGAAAATTGCTCCTTTATGTAAAACAGACAAGTGGCTTGGATGCAGTTTAGACATATGAGAGTGATACAAAATACTACTTGATTTAGCAAGCACCTTTCTTCTAGATGATTCCATGAGATTAAAGCGCTGCAAAACAGTCAAGATTGGGGGGAAAAGATCAGAGGAGGAGAGAAATAAAGAGGGAAAGCCTGCGGGACAGGAAAATAAAAAGCTTTTTAACCAGGTTCAGAACCATTTAGGAATATCACTATATCATCCACACATGAAATCTAAATTGTACACCGTTGTGGAAATAATAGTAATTTTCAAAAGACTGATTTATAGTAGCACTTTCTCGTTTTGAGCTCCGTGAGAGCTGGGCCTGTCTGTTCATGCTGGGACAGAGTCGTGAAGAGAAATCGAGAATTCAAGTCCAAATCTGTCACCATTTCATGATTCCCCATTTATCTTCTTATTGGGAAGACGACGTGTCAGTAACTGTTAAACACGTTGTTTTCGGATCCAAAGTGCTCAACACGTAAATCAAATAGCATTAAGTAAATACTGTGCAGAGTTCATAATCTCACTCTCGGGCCTTGAAAAGTAGAAAAGTACTTGAGTAAATAGTATTTTTTAGCTACTTTGTACTAGTACTTAGTATCAAAAAATATAAACAACTTTGACTCTCTACTTGACTAAATTTGTGATTGAGTTTTAATTTTGTGGACGAAGCAATGTTGCCATCTGCAGGATGCTGAAGGTACTCAATGCTATTTATGAGATAATTCACGTGAATTAGCGGTTGCATTTTTTTTGGCACGTTTGAGTTTGACTTTTCCTTTTCTTATCCATTTTGTTCTGCCATTTTGAAACATTGAGGTGTAATTTTTATTTCCATGTTAGGAAGTAAAACCTCATAAATAAAGAGTTTCTTGTTTTTCCACACTTTTTGAGCCTAAATTCAGTACGAGTAAAACACTTCAGTTGCGACTTTTACTCTTCTTGAAATTGTTGAACGGAGTAGTTTGTACAGTAAAGTATCCATACTTTTATTCCAGAGTGGTTTTCAGGTCCTCGGTCAGGCCAGACGTGTTCTCAGGTCATTTCAAAGCTCCACTCCAAACCCGACTGAATTGATTATCCTGTGGGAATCCCGAACAGGCACTTAAGGTTGAATTAGCTGTCAAAGTTGGTGAGTCACTCGGCTCTAGAAAGGGTCCGGCCTTTCATCAACGGTGCAGTAATGCTAAATCTTATTTGTTTTTCTGCCTGGAGCATGAAGTGTATGTGTGCGTATGTGAAAGGAGTGGAGACGAGGAGGGGGCTGATGGAATTCTATCTGGCCTTGGGGCAAGTTGGCACCTGACTGTTTAACAAAGCCCCTGGTCAGGGGTCAGAGGTGAAATGTCACACGGAGAGAGCCCCTACGTGGAGGGCCCTGAATAAATGGCAGCTAAATCTTCCTTTATGTCCCTTTAACTCATCCTCTCCATCCTTCTCCTCCCCACTTTCATCGGCTCTCTCTCTTTATCTGTCTGGGCTGGATGGCTTGACGTCTATTCTTTCTGTGTGATGTATGCAAGACGAGGGTGAATGTAAACTCGAGGACCCCTCAGTCAAAACGCTTTAAAGCACAATTTCCCGTGCCATTTTTCATCACTGATCACCATCATACATAAAACATCACCGCGTATAAATTGCCGTTTGATGCGTGTCGTCACACATCTCTGGACAAATCAGCAAAAAGACTGGAGAATAACATGTTGTTCAAGAGAGTGATGATTCATTTTATTTGTCTTGGTATAATAACTTTTTGTGAGGTTTGAACCTAATGGGACTATAGGTGGCGATATACCTGCTAGGAATCTATGTGAACGTTTGTATTTTTGTATGACAAATAATAGCTTGGACCCCCAATTGCTGCTTGCAGCTATATTTCATTTTGTGTTTTTGCACAGATTGTGGAGATTCATTTCACAAGTCAAGCTAAATCAAACACAATGAAACTAAAGTTAACGAATTAATAATGTTTTGTGATATATTTCCTTTCTGTGGGGACGAATAAAGGAATTTCTTATCTTACATGTGCATGGTGAACAAATTTACTCCGGTAAAATGTGGTCATTTTCTACTAAATAAAGTAAATTAAAAGTTTAGTTGCCATTTGAATCATGTTTGTGCTCACTTTTCTGTTCGTGAACAGAATTGTTTGGACGTCTTACTAATAGAAATTTGGTTAAAACATATTTAAAATGATCGCAACAGAAATGTTTAGCAATATTATTAGACAGCATATTGAATATTCAAATAATAGCTAAAGTTTTGCTAATGTGCTCTATTTTAGAATGAGACATATAATATCATAAATAAATCAAGGAATATTGGTCTAGGTAATCGAAAAAGATTAACATATTAGATATTGAAATAATAGCTATAATCCTTTTATATTAGGAGGTAAAATGAAGATTTAATCAAATAACCTGCTATTATAAATTACATAAATTATTGAAATTATAGCTACTGTTTTACTCTTTATTATTTTTAGAAAGAACTTAGCTAATCTTTACTCTATATTATAGTGTGTGTGTGTGTGGGTGTGTGTGTGCGCGCGTGCGTGCGTGTGTGTGCGCGTGCGTGTGTGTATAATAATATAGAGGGGTAAAACGGAGTAAAGATGGATTGACTGGATTTGCTGTCTGCATTTCTCTGCTTCTCTTCATCTCGTTCTGGTCCCGTGGCCTTTAAATCTCCGAAAGCTTTGGGTTTCCCCTCGTCTGTAGTGTTGTTTTAACACATCCCCTGTTCTTCATTCTTCCCCTGTCTCCTAAATTCCTCCTCCTTGTTTTCTAAACATCTCCTCCTTGTTCTGTGAAGTGTCTCTCTTGTTCTTCGGTTCCTCCTCTATGTCGTTCCTCTCTCACTCTCTCTCTCTCTCTCTCTCTCTCTCTCTCTCTCTTTTTTCTGAGGTGTTGTTAAGGGTCAAACATTCTCTGAATGGCATGCAGCAACTGCTTCTTTTCATTCTTCTTCACTCTTGCCTTTATTCATCTTCACTTCATCCTGAGCCAGCACTTAAAGCAGGCAGAGTCAAGCATGAAGAGAAAGCTGGGGATTTGGAAGACAGATACTTGAGTTTTTTTCTTAGTCAGAGGATAAACCAAATAGATTTTTCTCTTTTTATTTTAAGAGTTGAAGAAAAGATTGGAAAAAAGTTGTGTTATCTCTCCGCATTACATTTTCGCATCATCCCAACCGTAGAATCAAAAGTCCTGCACTTTTTGACTTTTAGAACGCAAATTTTCAAAAAACCTGGTTTCATCATCATCTTTAAAAATGGAAAATAGCAGTAGTATTTGAGTAAATTGACGTTGTTACTTAAGTAAAGTAATTTGGGCTACTTTGTACTTGTACTGAGTGTAAAAAATATAAGCACCTTTTACTCTCAACTTGACTACATTAGTGATTGAGTATCTGTACTCTTTACTCCACTACTTTTGAATGGACTCTTACTGTTACTAGTTACATTGTGATTGTGCGCGACAAATCTAATTTCTTGTGCACATAAGGTAATATCACCATCTGCAGGATGCTGAAGGTACTGGATGCTTATTATGAGCTACATTACGTGAATTCGTTTTTCACTTTTTTGCACATTGGAGTTGGACTGAAACTGATGTTTTTTTTTCCATCTATTTTGTTCTGCTATTTTGGAACATGTAATTTCAATATTAGGAAATACAACCTCTATTAAATACAACCTCTATTAAACTATTAAATAAAATAGTTTCTTGTTTCTCACATTTTTTTGTGTTTTTTTCAGTTCCTAAAATCAGTGAAAGTAAAATCTTTAAGTTTTTTCTAAAATGGGATGCTTTACGACTTTCACTCAAGTCTTTTTAGAATTGGCGACTTGTAACTTGTAATGGAGTAGTTTCTGCAGTATTACTCAAATGGAAAATATTAGCTTTTGTCAAAATTTCCAACACAAAAGTAAAACTGTGTAGAATGTGTTTTGCGAGAGAGAGCGAGAAGGAGGTTGCAGAAGAGAAGCTGGTGATTTAGTGATTTAGCTTGTCAGCCCATAAGCTTCCTTTTGTTCTCTCAGTGCAGCTAAACCTGTTCCATCCCCATAATTCACTCCTTCAATAAAAAGACTTACTTTTGCTCCAGTGCCCCTCAGTACCTCCTTTGCCCTTTCCGTAAAATACTTTACCCCTGAAATCCCTGCACCTCTGACCGTATCCCAACCTTATCCATTATCCTTGCCGACCCCTTGGAGAACCAAGAATTTGTTCTTACGGTAATTACAAAAATATATTATTATCACATATTTCAAAAGTGTTCTGATGTTGTGCAGATAATCTGATTCGATTTTCTTTAAAAAATAAAAAAAAATACAGGTAAAAATGTAACACAATTGTGATTTTAATCTACGGAGATTATTTGAGAAATAATTCTGCCAGTGGATCTAATGAGCTCACCATTGATACCAGCAAATCTTGCTCGTAAATAGCCATATCCATTAATCTGGATGAGAAACCCCAGATTAGGATCTCTCTCTTTCTATTGCCCTCATTCATGTGCGCAGACGGCAAAACAAATGGTTTTAACGCCAAATCCCTCCGTGGAGTTTGCCGTGGTAATCCCCGTGTCTATTAATAGAAGGCATTGGCGCTCTATATTCCGTTCTGATGGAACATCCAATCCACTGAATACGCTGGCCATGTGTGTTTGAGTATCTCATTTCGACTGGAATAAGAATCTTCACTCTTTTCATCAGGCTTTTAATGGATTTGTTGGTAATGAAAAACTGCCGATGGATTAAAAGCTGAATGGAAGTGAAGAGAATTATGCCACAGGAAGAATAGAACCGTCCTTTAATCCTCCAAATGGCTGCTGAGTAAGAGAGAAAGACGATAAAAAAACGGAAGAAACCGAGTTCTTGGGATTATAGCATCATCCGAACAGTGAGTTTGCAGGAGTTCTCCACAAATCCATCCGTGTCCCCGGAACTGGAGACAATCCCAACTATTTAGGGTTAAAGTTTAAAAAGCGTCTTTAAATAACGGCTCAAGGAAAACAATGCAAAGACAAATGGCCGGTCGAGTCTGAACTTCAACTGAACTTCAGTCTTCAATGATCTTGAAGACTTGAAGATAATTTTACAGTTTACACACACAACAGACATACATATATCGTGTTTCATAATATATACAAATACGTATATAATAATAATTAAGCCTAAAAATGTGACTCAAGAGAAGATGAGTCCTAGTTGGAACAATTTGCTGATAGTGATCAGAAAGTTTGACTTAGACTCCTCCACCCAACTTTTCAGACATACACACACACACACACACACGCACGCACGCACACACACACACACACACACACACACACACACACACACAAACTTTAAGTCTGGAAATGCTTGTTGACCTGAATCATACCACACATAGACCCCCACAGGCCCCGCCCCTGACCACGCCCACCACTGCAGGTAGACACACCTTCACCTCGCAAACCTGGGACAGTAAAAAATTTCGACCCGAGTTGTTTATTTTATAGATATATAGATATACATTTAGATATAAATATGTAGATGTTTTAAAATGTAAAAACGTTTGAACAATTTTAAACATTAAAAAAGTGTAAATAATTTATTAGCATGTTTTAAATTGTGCAAAGGATTTCATAGTCTATTCAAGACACATTTTCTTAGATCAAATAGTATAAATAATATATATATATTAAATAATATCAAATAATAAAAATTATTATATTCTCTTATACTGATCTTATAAATCTTATATTTTAAATACATTTCAAAGACATAGGAAATGTTACATTTGATTAAAAAGTAATGAAAGTGTTTTTTTTTTTTTCAAAGTAATTGTATGCAAATGTTTTGAGGGGTTCTTACACAACTTATGAATATTAATTTTGAGTTGGATCTTCTCTGTTGGAGTGTTATAGCTTGATTTAGGAATCTGGTTTCATGATCACATGTTCCTTCACAGAATCTTTCAAAAAAAAAAAAAATAAAATAAAAAAATTGAAGTTGGAAAATAATATAAAGATCAAACAGTATTTTAATAAACTATAATAAAAATGTCTGTCACGAGACTAAGGAGGGCAAAGCGTTTGATTATCGTACAACAAGAAGGCTTTCAGTGAAGGAAAATGAGAATGAAAATGGGTTGAAATGTGAGTCTGAGAACAAATTCCCTGTTTCCGTTCCTTTGTCTCCCTCCCTTCAAGGTCCGAAACCTGAATCCACCGGACAGTCTAGAAAAAGGCCATTTGTAATTTACACTATTAACCGCAATAAGCCCGATTTCAACGCTGGAGTGTGAACGGCTGCGCTAAAGCTTCATTACACACCATGTGAAACACAATCCCTCTCTCCTTTCCTCATCTCTTCTTATTTCTCTAAAACCACTTAAGATCAGATTAGCAAAAACGAAAGAAAGGGATTCAAAATGCATGACCAGCCACAATTTATTGGTATATGCATAACAATTTATTTGCATTTAATTAAAATATCAAATAGTACTACTTATTAAGCACATTATGATTCTGTATTGTAATTATTGGTGTTGTTTATCAATTATTACTATTGCTTTTATTTTTTTCATATTCATACTATGTAATATCGATGCCCAATATTATTCCATAGCATAATAGTTGTTGTTGTTGTTGTATATCAAATATTACTATTGTTGTTATTTTTATTGTAATGAAGTATTTTCATATACAATATTCATACTTTCTAATATTTAGTTTAAAAAGGTATGACACTGGACTTCTCTTCACAGAAAATTATTTTATTTACTAAAATAAACAAATAAAACTTTTTTATTATTGAATAGGAGGATGTAAAAGCCTTCGGAAGAAGATATCGTACGTCACACATGCACTGAATATACTGTTGATCCGACCACAGCCAGAAAAATGGAAAGTATTAGAAACGCTCCAATATTAACAGTATGTGCGAGTCAGAATTATGTAATGAAAACAGCGACGGTTCTTTTTGGCAACCAGAGTTTCATTCTTAGCTATGTGGAAATATTGGGAAGAAAAGAAGAGCCTCGGGTCAGGGAAAAGTACAGCGGATTTGGATTCATTGTGGTACTGATAGCACTTTGTCTGATGATCGACGGGTCTTTTGTCGACAGATTTGTCAAAGGCCCGTACTCGTAATTGTCTAGTCTGTGTGTGTCAAATTCACGGCACTGAAGCCAAGTTTAAAAAAAAACTACATATAATAATAATGAGTATTTGTAAGGCGCTTTTCACAGTCTCAAAGCGCACATATCACAGAATGCATTGCATAAGCTGCCTTTCCTTGAGTAGTTTATGATTGTAAAATGTAACAGAATTTCTCAAGAAAGTTTCTTGCAGAAATATGTTCATATTTCTAACTTTAGTCATTTTGAAAGGATATATTTTAATGAAGGAAAGTTTAAATTCTGGAATATTACTGTATGCTTTCGTCCGCATTTGTTTAAAAAAAGGTGTGTTTTATAATCGTTTACAATTATAATAGTAAACAATTATATATAATTATGTTCCAGAACAGAAGACGATAAATATAGTTTTACTGAAAACAATAATTTGTATGTACTTTAATAGTATGAAATACTTTAGACTGAAGTTTGTTGGAAATGTTCAATATACAACAAAAGCGATGGCAAATCAGTGTCGATAAAAACAGTTAAAAAAATACAGTGATACAGGTTTCTTCCGGATAAAATACATATTGAAGCCGAGACGGAATCTCCTTTAGAAGGCAAACGGTAAGCGATGCAGAAGTACAGTATTCACGTCTACTGTATCAGGCCCGTGAGTCTCAGCATCGTCTGGACCGCTCCATCAGGTCCTGAATCCACTCCAGTCTTTTAAATGTGCATCAAAAGTCTAAAATGATCCCGAAAAGATCAAGTTGAGATTCAGTGAGCACGGGAAAGCTCACACCAGCTCCTCGCCATGACATCACAGTGATGGAGTGCGGTTGATTCGACGTCACTCGCCTCCTCTCTTCTTCTCTGTGGATCCAAGGTCACGTTCACCTGATGTCTGCAGGCCAAGAACAGATTTGAGGAAATTTGCAATGCAATTTTTTTTTTATTATGAAAAAGAAATCTGCTATTGGTGTTTCTTTAAACATAATCATGATTTCTGTAAATATTATTAAAAATTGAAATTAATCAGAGTTTGCAAAATGGCATTTCAGAGTTTTTTTTTTTATTTATTTACAGTAGAATTTAAATTTTTTTCATGCCACTTTGAACAAACACTCCTCCTGAATGTTTTACTTAAAAACATATTATTGTACAGTATATATTGTAACGGTTGATATTATCACTTAATATTGTAATATTTTTTAAAACATCAAAAACATTTGGCTGCTGCTTAAATGTAGTTTAGTTTAATTTAAAACTGTTATTAAAGATTATTTCATTGAAACGGATCTTTTCTGTTTTCAGTTTCCGAAAATGTATAATTATAGTTAATAATTTGTTCAATTTTCCAGAAAACTGGAATGGAATGATGGAATTTAATGTCAACATTTTGCCAAATGAATGGAAAATGGCTAAAGAAATTCTATCAAAATCAGTTTATATTGTGAAATGTGCTTTTAAAAAAGTATTGAAAGAAAAATACAGCTATATTATATTTAAAAAAAAAAAACACACACACAAAAGGGAAAATTCTAAACTTCCCGTTTGGTCAAATTCCCACTTTTTCAAATGACCCCCAACACTTTCTATCTTTGAACAGTTTATCAGCTCATCTTTAATCTCTAATCTTTTGAATGAAGTCAAAAACAAAAGACCAACAAACAAAAAAAACCAATTGAGAGAAAGATGAGAGAAGAGAATGAAAGGCAAACTTTTGGTCTGGAATCAAAGTGTGTGTGCAGTGTTTTATACCTGTGTGTATGCGGGATTCGGAGTGATGTTTGGACACGCACACGCACTCCAGATGATCTTCCAGCTGCACCTGCACCTCCCGGAGCTTCGGTCTTCTGCGTATATACTCCACCTTGGCCACCTGAGAAAAGAGTGTGTGAGTGTGAGTGTGAGTGTGTGTGTGTGTGTTGGGTGTGTGTGTGTGTGTGTGTGTGTGTGTGTGGGAAACTCGGAGCCATAATGGCCAATTTCCCTTCACTGTTTCTGAGGTGAGATAAGGTCAGGGGTAACTTTGACTTCCTGTAGCTCGCCTCAAGCCTCCCTACACACACACACACACACACACACACACACACACACACACACTCTTCATATCACACTGACAGACTCGTACCCTCCCTGCCAACTCAGCTGCCCCAGAGGCCCATTTATACAATACTTGATTCAGGTCTGAACACACACACACACATAGTTTCCGAGATAAATGGAATAAGACACACCCCGGGTAGCGGCACTACAGAGGGATGTTTGCGCTGGTTAACTCAAGGTTAACTCGCTGCGGATGTCTGGGCTGAAACTACTTCAGTACGGTTCGGTGGCCCTGAGATTGCCGTCGACATCTTCCTCCCTTCTGGCACGGAGGAGCTCAAATGAAACTTTCTCAATAAAAACATCTTTGTCGTTGAAAATTGCTTTTTGGCGAAAACGTACAATTTCCGCTTATTTTTATCAAAAGGTCACAGGTTTGAATCCCACACGGACTGAAGTGTCCATGAGCATGACTTTGGAATTTTAATCTGTAATTCGCTTTTAATAAAAGCATCTCCCAAATAATTGTAAAAAAAAAAAAAAGAAATGTCACGATTTTTTCCTCGTTTTTTTCCATACACTTTTAATCATTTTTTAATCATCATGCCGGAACACAGATATGAAACGGCAAAAGGAAAGCATACAACATTTAATTAATTAGAGGGATTAAATTAAATATTTGTGATTTTGTGGATTTATATTCAGTCACTGTGGACTTTGGCACACGTTAGATATGGATTATATTTGCAGTGAGATTATGTGTTTAATCACTATTATTCTCATATCATGATAGATTCATAGTCTTTTTATTTTCTTCTTATAAATGTTACAGATTTTTGCTATAATTTAGCGAGTCTAGTACGTAACTTATTAAAATTACAAGTACAGTACGTGTAAATATAACACTATCCAATGCGTTCTCCTTCATATGGGATATACGTATATCCTTTGTATAATCCATCAAAACGTATTCCTTTAAAAGTCGTGGGTTCAGTGATGCCCAACTTGCAGCGATTATTTCTTTATTTACAGACTTATTTAGCTCTTATTTTTAAGAATGAATATATAAATATATTTAAAAGACTTATAAGGGGGAGTTATGATTGAGCATGACCTTCAAGCCAAGACGACCTTCAGACAACAGAATGTCAATATAAATACAGTGGTACCCTGACAAAATTAATCTGTGCCAAGAGCTATTTCTCGTAGCAAAAAATTTGTTAGCTGAGCCGCATTTTACATCTAATTAATCTAATCTGTGCCATGACTTTGTGAATTCAGACAAATTATTTTTATACATGATAACATGTTGGTAATAAATGTAATAAAAACATACTACATAGCAGTTGTTTAGTTTTCCCTTTGACAGGTTTTTATAAAGGTACAGTACATAATGATACAGCGGACAATCTCAACAGTTACCGCAAAATTACACACAATTAAACCGCTTAATTTATATTTTGGAAAGCACAATCTCTGAAACTAACTAGTGTTTTTGTTGTTTTTTGTTTCTTTTATATGCAAAAAAGATTAAGCAAATGTATTATACACATCCCTCCCCTCCATGCATGCTAGTGGTAAGAAAAAGAGTCACATCTTTCGTATAGCGAAATTATTTCTGCACTCAGGACAAAATTTTCACGACGACGCATGTCGTTACTCAGGATTTTTGTTATCTAGGACATTCGTAAGTTGGAGTACCACTGTAAATCCATCAGATTTGCAGTTATTCATTAGTCGTTTCAATTCTCTCATTGTGGCAACTCGATTAATTTGAAATATCCACATTTAAATTTGTCCAAGTCGTGGCCTGCTCATGTTTCTCCCCATATTTTATTTCCTAAATTGATTAATTTATGAAACATTCCCAAGTATAAATGCTGACCTTGACAGTCCGGTAGTGCTTTTTGGAAGGATGGCATCGCATGTTGCTGGTGTTGCAGCATCCCGAGCATCGTCTGACCTCCACACACGGAGGCCAGATCAGGAAGTTGGCAGCTGTGGGATCAACCTGACTGCGTGGAATCTCGTAGATCACCGTGCGAGTCTTGCAAACCGCTGGCACGGCCTCTTCTAAACACACACACAGGCTCTTTACATCCAAAGACGACATTAAAACATGTGTAGTGTTCATACCGATGCTTCTCTTCCGCCTGGACAGAGCGTTCGGCCGTTTGAAGTGTCTACCATCATAGAGATGCTCCTTATGGTAGACATGTTTGCTCACAGGGAGCACCTCGTTCTCTGCAAAGTGAACAAAAGATCTCAGCCACACAATGTAAAAGGACCCAGCAGAACAAGCTAATCTCGTCCTGGATGATCACCGCATCCCACAGCGCATTGAGCGGCCTACAAACGCTAAAAGAAAAGCGGCCTTGTCATTTGAAGAGACGCCACATCCACAAGCTCAACAAAAAAGGCAAGAATATCCGGTCTGATGGCCTGCGCAAAGACGTAGGATTCGTCCATTCTGGAGCAAATAGTCTGAGGACATCCGATGCAGCTAGACTCAACAGTTCTGGAATTTAGAGAAGACGTGGAGAAGTAGATACTTTAAACTGGACACTTAACCTTTCTAGAGTCATTTTTAGTACATTTTTGTATTTTACTCACTTCTACATTATTCAACTGTATTTTTAATCTTGGCAGTTTTGTGTTTGTAATTTTGTACATGGATTTTTATTCATATTTTATCTTTATATCTTGTTTTTATCATATTTTGATTCTATATCCTTTATTGTATTTCCCCCTTTGCACATTTTGTTGTATCTCCTCCATCCCTATGTTTAAATGCTGGAACGATCAAAACACATTTCACTACATGTTGTGCCATGTATAATTTGTATGTGACAAATTAAATTCGAATTTAAAATTTGTGCGGCCTGTAGCCACGCTGTCCCGCAGACCCATTCATACATACAGGGGGACACAGAGATGCCCTTGTTGTTGCCCCCGGAAACCAGCCTGATGGAGGAGGAGGAGGGTTTCATTCAAACTTGAGCATCACGGTGAGATGATTCTCCAGCTTTTCACTGTGATTCAGATGATGATCACATACGCAAACAGCCGAGTCTCTTAACACATGTGCTCAGAGATGCACACTATCTTAGGAATTCCACATGAATTAAACATTAAAGCGATGCTGGAATTCGGCCCCACTCCCCTAATAAAAGGAGCATGACAACAGTATAATGGGGCGAGTCTCTTGACCTCCCTCAGGCACCAGCCACACAGACGCAGATGTTTGCATTTCAATTACAACACTTCAGCGCCTGGATGCGTATCAGGAGACCTGTGTTTCCTCGCTAGATGCCCGGGAAGTTCAGCCACTCTTTCAACTGCCGGCTAATGAGTGTCAATAAAACACATCATCTGATGGAAAGGTAAGATAAAAGAGTAAATTAGAAGGATTTGCCTAGTTTAGGATGATAAATGTCACGTTAAATATAAACAAACAAGATTTGTTGTCTTAATTTCAATTACCAACGATTTTATACTATAATTTTAATTGTAGCTACTGTTGTGTTCAGAATAGGTTGTTAGAAATATGGAGTTATGAGACTTTAAAAAGTTTAGTTTTGTATATAAATTATAGAAATACTTTTAGATTGGTGCATTTATTTACAGTTAAGAGGAATGTGCACTGGTTTACCAAAATTAAGGAGGCAAAGTCACTAGCAGTTTTGATATACGTAGATGCTCCAAAAATATCGTACATTTTCCCGAATGAAACGGTTTGAAAAATGAAAGCATGGCTCGGTTTTGATATTTCAACAATTCAAATCAACAACTCTGTCAATTTTTTTTATGTAATCCAGAAAAAGAGATGTAGCCTTTACCTATAAACTCAGTCTCCAGGATCCGCTGGAGGTCACTGATGCTGTTGATCTCACTGTTGGACAGTCTGTCGATCAGTTCCCGGGGAATCAGTGCTTCCTAGAAAAATGTGGTTTAGTTTCCAGTGTTTAAAAGTGTTACATTTGACTCTATTGTATTTGTAATGTCCATATATAGATACAAAAATAAAAGCAAACACACTCACACTAACTGTACATCAGACAGAGTGGAAGAATGGATGGATGGATGGATGGATGGAGAGACAGGCAGAAAGATGAACAGACTTGTGGGTTAGATAGATAGACAGACTTGAATGGATGGATGGGTTAGATAGACAGACAGACAGACAGACAGATATAGGTAGGCAGATAGATAGATGGATGGATGGATGGACGGACGGACAGGTAGATATAAAGATGGATGGATGGATGGATGCATATATAGATGGATGGAAACACACATGGACACATGGTGAAACAATGAATGAATGGCATTCTCTAAAATGTGCTGTAACTCCGCCCCCTTACTCCAGATTTCTAATTTTTTAATTTATCGTCCTTGTAATAGGGCGTGCATTCAAAAGTTGTACGTATTGTCTAAAATCGTGTCGTTCTTTTCTTCCCATGCTGTATCTCTACAAAATAATAATAATAATAATAATAATAATAATAATAATAATAATAATGATAAAAAATAGTTTGGACCATATCACTAGAGAACTATCATGCATTCAAAACAAATAGGCTAAAGTAATCGTTCACTCGTTAGTTACAATAATTGAGTTACTAATAGTTAATGAAGTGGAGTAAAGAGCGCAGAGTGGTCGTACCTCGGCGGCTGCTGGACGCAGGTTGAAGCAGCAGAACAGAAAGTAAAGCAGCGCGGTTCTCATTTCCTCTGCGGTACAAAAGTGACCCAGCGCAGGCGAAACCTTCCCGACCGGAGCCGCAAAGATGCTCCAACCGGGGTGGAGCCAGGGAACATGCCGTTCAGCAGAGCAAACTCCCAAACAATAAAGTCTTCACCAAAAAAGCCAAATAAAGTTATCGAGTTGGATTTTATCCTTTGGAAAAAAGAGTTTCAAAACCACACACGCAAAAAAAAATCACATTACTGAACCCGTTGAACCATTCACTGCATGGCGACTTAAAAATGAATTTGAAATTCCTCTCGGTTCCTAAATCCAGCCGTAATCCCGGAGATGAGAACGCGCGATCGATGGCGAGGTCATCTTATCCAGACCCGCTGGTTTTTGCGCTACATCCGCATTTCGCGTCCTTCTGCTGATCCGCACGTACGTTCTCGCCCGAGATCTGACAGTGAATGAAGTTCCTCTTCTCTCATCTCCTCATCTTCAATTCCACAGTCGCGCGCACGTCAATCCGCGCGCGCCGCCGCGTCACCGGTTAGTTTGACTCACGAGAATGAATGAATGAACGGATCAGTTAACTATTTTCGGCTGTATTTAGTAGTTGAAGCCGTTGTAGGATGAACTCTTTAAGACACGTAAAAAATGTAGCTAGCCGGTAAAATTACTTCCACCAGAAACCGTTATTTTTCCATTATTAGAAGAGCAAACGATTTTTGACCCAAAAAAGCCTCCAAGTTATTATTAGTCATATATGTTTAGCTATTGACTTGACGGTCTTTAGCTGAAGTTACAAATCACTGTTAAACATCTGTATACACACACACACACACACACA
>CM051507.1:2519687-2544868 GCA_028031935.1 Paedocypris micromegethes
TTTTTTGAAGAAGAAGACAGTTATCAAAAAAGTTTCTATCTATAAAACCAATTATTACATTTTTTTCCAATCCATAGCCGTAATATTCCAAACCAATCGGTTTAGCAGCAGGAAAGCAGTGTGCGGTTTATGAGAGATATGGTTTATGATAAAGTTCATTTAAACAGGCTTGTGGCTGGAATGGCGTAGCTTCCACAGCATTAGTCTCCGGTGGGTCAGAGAGCACATCAAAGCTTCTACTGAAGGTAAGCCTTGTCTGGCAGCAGACCAAAATGTATTGTGCGTTTGCCGCAAAAGCATTTGGGTGGTTGCCAACCGAAGGCTTATCGGAGATAATACATGAATATGCTTAAATATGCCAGGGTTTACTCACAGACGCCGTCATCAGAAGCCAAACAACATCTGTGAGGTGGGGATGAGGAGTTGCGTGCAAGTGCTAAAGGAAAAGCTCGAGATGCGTTTGGCTGATGATGCTGAACACGGCGACTTCTGCAATCAGCACCAGGATAAAGCGTCTCCTTATATCTCAGATCTTCCGCTCTTGCAGGAACACGTTTACTGTACATGCGTGTACGACAGCTTGGAATCCTCTCGCGCTCGAAAAAGTCGTTTTTTGATGTGCGCACCGATTCAGGACAATGGCTGTCGTTTGGACTGGGGGGGCGATGTTATGGACGAAATGCTTTCGAAATGTGTTCACAATGTGGTGGGCCGCTGAGTATGGCTAATTTCAAACGGCTACTAATAGCTACGCGTTCAACTTGAAAAACGGACAGTCAAAAGTCAACACAAATTCAATCTGCAAAGTAAATGACATGTATTATTCCTTCTCTTTCGGACCTTACTACTGGCCATTTATTTACATAGACACGCCCACTGACCGTTTATTCACTGTGAACCTGCCCGCTGTCCGTTTTTTCACAGTAGACCCGCCCATTGTCCACTTATTCACAATAGACACGCCCACTATACATTTACTGTAATCACAGCAGGACAGCCCATTGCCCATTTCATCAGTGTACTCGTCCACTGCCCATTTATTCACTGTAGACACGCCCACTATACATGTATTCACAGTAGACCTAACTACTGGCCATTTATTTACATAGACACGCCCACTGTCCATTCATTCACTGTGAACCTGCCCACTGTCCATTTTTTCACAGTAGACCTACCCACTGCCCATTTATTCACTGTAGACACGCCCACTATACATTTAATCACAGTAGATCTGCCTACTTCCCATTCACTAATGGTAGGCACGCCCACTGTTCATTTTTTCACTGCAGACCTGCCCATTTATTTACTGTAAACACACTCGCTGACCGTGTTTTCGCAGTCGATCTGCCCACTGCCAATTTATTCATAGTAGACCCGCCCACTGTCCATTCATTCATGATAGACTTGCCCACAGCCTACTTATTTACAATAGACACGCCCACTCCCCATTTATTCACATTAATCATTATCATTCTCTTCAAGTGTCACCGCCTGTTTATTCGCCCATTATTATTTGATTGGCAGGATCCGTCACCTCTCTAATTAAATCCTGCAAATGACGTCGCAGTTTGAATTCACGTTTGCGATTGAGTTGTCAATTTCTGAGCAAATTTCAGCCAACATAACTTAACACGAACGAGATTCCACCACTATATTCCACACATATTTGAGCATTTCTAGACGATATGGTTTTGCCTTGTCTAAACACTGTAACCGTATCAAAACAAATGGCTTTTGGTGTTGAAACCAGTAAGTGAAGGCCTTGCTGACACCGCATCTGACCAATCTCTCATCTCCCAACAGTTTGACAGATACGTTTGACACAAAAGTGCATGAAAATAGATAAGTGCTTTCCTGTTTTCCATTCTGATCGCTTATCTCATCTGCTTTTCTTCTTTTTATATGCTAAAACAAAGGCTCTTTCATTCATTGTTTCCTGCTCTTCACAGTCTGCCGTTTTATTTTTTCCCATGTCCTTGATGGTCCGGGCCAGATTATTGGTCGGCGTGACAGGGTTGTGTTTATCACCAGGCAGATGTGCCTAACACTGCTGAGTGAGCCATATCTTCCATTCTCTTTCCTTTTCCCTCTTCCTCTGAGTGACAGTGATGAAGGGATTTCGGTAAACAGGACTTGTTGCTGTGCTCGTCTGTTCACGAGGTGATTTCACAAGAAAAGAAAACACAACTAGTGGAGCTTGTTTTTTTTTTTGTTTTTTTAATCTAAGCTTAATGGCTTAATTGTTGGCAAAATTTTGTATTTTTTCCCCCAATAAATACAGTGGTACTTCTTTTTATTCAATTCAATTGAATTTTATTGTTTGGTCAAAACTCACAAATAGACATTTTTCATGAAATAAATTTGTGCAAACAGCTGTTTTGTAAAATGAGCGGCATTTTGCATTTAAATACAATAACTTGTTTGGTTAAAAAATGTTTTTTTAATATAAAAACATTACAAAAACTGTAATAAAAACATGTTACATCCGCATCATGAAACTTTAACTAATTCTGAAAAACTTTTTTTCTTTTGTTTATTTATGTTTGTAAAGAATAAAAAAAAACGTTTTACACGTCTGGAATCTTGCACATTTCATCCAAAAGATCTCCCTGCATATTAGTGGTAAGAAATCTTGTCGCTACAACATTTGGCCTAACGTATATTGAATATTTCATTAAGAGAGTCGTTCCTAAAGGGACGTACCACTGTACTGTAAATATCTTGAAAATAAAAAATGAAAAAAATCAGTAAAAATTCCAAAAGTCAAACTTAAATATAGAAAACAAATAGTACCTAAATTACAGGTAACTTAACATATAATAAGTTTGAATAAAAAAAATATTTAGGTTAATCGTCCTCTTTTTTTTTCTTTTCAGTGTTTTATCTTAAGCCGCACCTGTTTCTCTTCACTCGGATGAAAGACGTTAAATGCTTCGATGAAAGAAACCAAGATCCAAACCTTGACATGCATCATGACTTTCAAAGGCGTTTGAGTTCGTGTGACGCAGAGCTGGGTTTTTTTTTCACTTTGTGCACAAAGTCGACTTGTGCTAGAGCATTGTCCAATTTTACGAGACAAAGCGCCACAAACAGAGAAAGAAAAAGGTGTGTGACATCATCTATACGACACGGCGGAGAAAACCCCTGATCAGAGGTTTTAATTAGAAGCGTTTCAGAGCTAAACACCGGCTTTACATGCTGAGCCACTGAAATGTGGCACTTGAGAGATAAACACAGCGTGTCCGTTTCACGTACAGCTAAATAACAATGGTTAAAAAACACACGCATTCATAAAAAGAAAAAAATGAAAAAAACAAATTACATCAAAAAGTTTCAACAACAGTTTAAAACAGTTACATAAGTGAATCACTGTAACCGCTAATGGAAAGAAAGTTGGAATATTCTAAGGGCCGACAGATTTTAAGGCCCCCAGGACCAGATTTATTAATGTATTAGGTAAACGTATTAGGGCCTGATTACACAGTTTTTTACAAGGGCCAAATCTATCAGTGGCCCTGAATGCATTTGAATTATACAATAATTTATATAATGCTATAATTTCATTGTACATGTATATGACCTACATTGTATATGTGCACAGCGACAATAAAAGGCTATTCTATTCTACAATGTAATATAGAAAAATCTAAATTGTTCCACTCAGTACATAAGGGATTGGTTAAAAAAGAAAAACTACTTAGAACAAAAAGTAGCCCAAATATAACCATACCGGACATCTGTCCATTATTAAATAGCACATCATAAAAAGTATAATAAAAAAATGGAATACAAAAGACATATTATCGTTTGAAATGAATCAAAATATGCTATAAAAAGTTATAAACATCGTCATACACTTTTCAAACACTAGGGATGCTGCAGTTGCTTATGAAAAACGTCTCTAAATATCTATTAGTTATATCTGTCACTTAAATTTAATACATAACACAATTAGAACCAATGCAAAATAACTATTATTATAATGTATATGTAATAATAATATACAAAATAAATGTACTATGTAATACACATATTATTAATAATAAAAACAACAAAGATTATTCCATATCTGGGTCACAGAAAGCTGAAGCTAATAAAGTAAACAATATGTACACAATTTTACACTATGTTAAGAGATTTAAATGCTTTATTCCATTAAACAGCTAGTTTGACTGTTGCAGGTTGGTCATGGTAGAACTCACCCGTCTGTGCAGCTGTACAGTCTCACTGGTTTTTTTTCTCTCCATGAAATCGAGAAGACGTCAGTAGGATATTTCCCAGCATAGCCAACGTTGCAGTCAACCGTTTTAAACTGATCAAATAGCTTTTCATAGTTGAAATAGTGGTTCCGCATCCAGCAGAAGGCTGCGTGCCTGCACGACTGTTTACAATGTGAAATAATTTCTGCAAATTTATCTTTTTCTGTGATTTATTAAAAGCTTCCAAGACATTTGACAAATCACTACAATTCGCTTTGGTTACAATCGTTTTGGAATGTACTAGCGAAAAAGTAAGAAGAACAGTTAAAAAAAAAAAAAGCATGTGGGACCTGGGCAGATTAAATTGACATGGCAACACTCACAGACTAAGTGTGTGATTGGTTAGAAAACAATTTTTTTTTGTTTACACCAAACGGAAACAATACAGCCGAAATAAAGGCTTGAATGATGTATTGTTTAAATAGTATTGACTGCCGTATTAATTATGACTGTTACTAAGACAATACAATTATTATTATTATTATTACAGTAAATTGGAACAGTCATAATTAATGTAGCAGTAAATTGTAAGACAATTATTACTACAGTAAAAAGGAACAGTCATAGTTATAACTGTTATGTAATCTTATAATAATAATAATTGAACCTTTATTAGTCCCTCATGGGGAAATTTTTTCTCTGCGTTTAACCCATCTGATCTGACTGTTAATTAAATTATCATAATAATTATGACTGTTAATCATATTATAATGGCAGTAAATCGTGACACATAATTATTAATACAGTAAATTGGAACAGTCATAAATACTGTAGCAGTAGATAGCAACTATTAGGGAATTTTTTTGTTAAATAAACAAAACAAAATGGATACTTTAAAGCAGAACGTCTCTTTAGATTTTATTTTAAATCTGCAGTTCATCATCTGCATTTCCTTCATAAAGAGACAATAAAAAAACAAAAATTGTCCAAACCAAAAGCAAGATAAAAAAAAAAACATTATTTTTTTCTTCCATTTATGTATTGATCATGAAGATTTTTTACTAAAAAGAACAGTGTTTCCAATCTGCTTGTGCTTGATGTGTGAAAACTTGTACAAAATGAGATGTACATGAACAGTAAACTATAAAATCCACCAGTTTGGTCAACGCAAATTACTGATATATTTAATACATGATATTAACACTAATTAATTTTGAATTTAACATTGACTTTCATTTACTACATACATGTAAATCTTCCAATTCAATGCATATACTGAAGTAAAGCCATTTTAAAGATTGTCAAGAAAATCTATTTCTTTACGATACTCTGAAATGTTGAAAAAAGGAGCAATGTGACACTTTTTGAACGTCTCACGTGTGACAACCGCTCAACGTCAACGCATTAGCAAAGCTTTCTAACCCGGCACATTTGACTCGTAGCGTGGAATCATCCCTGCATTCGTCTGCGGTGGGCCAGCGCTCGACCCACGTGTCCTTACCCAGTATATACACGTGTCTGAGAGAGAGAAGAGAAGAGAAATGACTTAAAGCCATCGATAAACTCCTGCTTTGCTTTTCACCTGTCTGCCGACATTCTCCCAGCTTGCCAAACATCTTTAATCGGCCCGATGATCAGATACTCCTGTCCTTCTCGGAACGGAAGGCCAGAGCGACAGCTTGCATGAGAAAGGAAACTCCTCTTGTCTTTTTCTCTCAAGCCTTCTTCTAACCCTGCAAATTAAAGAGAAGTGTGAGCTCATGCATCAGGATGAAAGAGAAATTCCAGCAAGGTTTGTGAAGATGTACCTTCTTTTATCATCTGGACAATCTCCATCTCATACTGGTCAATGTGACTCAGGCTGATGCTGGTCAGTTTAGCCTTGTAAGCTAAAATTATAAAGAGTTGAGTAATTTGTAAATACAAAAAAAAAAACAAAGAGTTGAAGAAACCATCACCGTGATGTAAACCACTGCACACGGATGCTTTCCTCAGTTCGGCGTCGAAAAACGATGAGTCTGCTTTCATCACACAGCAGTCACCTGTCGCGCAAACATAGTTGTGAGCATAAAACATGGCGTGTTAAATTGCGATGGTACTGACCGTGAGCGCAGCGGCACACGTCGTCTTTGCAGATCTGATCGAGTTGCTCTTTGTCGTCGGGAGGAGAGTAAAACCTGCTGCAGCGTTTGTCTGCGAACAAGCAAACACAAACTGCAAAAACACATTTATCGCTCGGAAATGAGGTGCGGTTCAAGTTTAACCAATGTTTACAGTCGAAGTTCAGTGTATTTAAAAAGTGCATTTCACGGTTGCAAACTGATAAAAGTTAAAACGGAACTAATAGCTTAGTTTAACATGGATTTAGCTATGAGCAGCTAGAAAGCTGAGTGCGGCAACTGATAGGAACACAAAACTCTGGAAAAATAGTCTAATGGGTAAAAATAGTGAAATTCAAACAAGAACCTTCTAACCTTCTAATTCAAATTTTTTAGTTGACTATGGTTTTTATTGAGACTCAAACTTTTCCAAATTACTTCATCCCATATTTCAACATAACGTTTGAGCAATTTTACGTAAATGTTTTATTTTATGAAATATAGCGGCTATGTGGGGAAACTATCTTGTTTCTAACCAAGTTATGTTCTTTCAGTTATTTCAGTGAATCATTCATGTCTCACAATGCGAAAATGAAGGAATGATTTTAGGGTTAAATAGAAAAAAAAAACAAAAATGCAACATAAAGGCAGTAATCTACCCAGTGGGAGGAAAAAGTGCCACTGGCATAATGTGAATTATGTCTGGCAAAGTATGAATTGCCTAGGCATTCTACGCAATGGAAGAGAAGATGCAATCATAAGAGTGTACGATACGTTTCCGCCAGAACGGAAATTTAAAAAAAAAGGTTTCGTAAACTTTCAAAGGTTACAGAGAAGCGCAGAACAAGAATTACTTCGACTTTACAATGATACCTTGTGAATAAAGTTGTACATTATCCAGATGAGTCTGAATTCCCAAAAAAAAAAACATGCTCCCACAAGTTCAGCAAGCATCAAAAAAAGGTCATATAGAAGTGCAAAACAAGAGGACCTGGAGAGAAATTACGGCTTGAGGTAGAAGTAACGACACTTCTAATGTCTTAGTTTTACTGAGCGTGTCCACGATTTGCATTTCTTTCGTTATTTGTCATTCGGCACCAAAAGTGTCTCCATTCCGACATTTCAAACTTGTGAAATACACCCGACTTTTTAGAGATGCCCAGATATTCTTAAAAATATGCAATGATGCGCATGTTTCACACTTTGGCTAAAAACTCCAGACATTCTATAGAATGCCAAGATTTCACATTGCTGTTGACATTTAGAACATCTGTTTGTTCTGTTGAAGCATGAACCTTTGTTGTAGTATTGGTAAGCAGTGACGATGGAAGGCTGAAGAAGACCAACTTTGAACTTCTGATGGAGTCTGAACGAGATCATGTCAGTGTCGCTACTGGAAACCTGCCGGGACAGACAGAAGGCACGTGGTGTTCACGTATAAATTTAAACAAGCGTGAATTGCCGGACTAGTTACCTTGAAAAGGTGAATTATAAGAGACCCTCGGTCACTCAGGTTGTCCACTACTTGGAAGTTGTTGATGTAGCGATCCACTGAATTTGAGAGCTGCAACCAATTGATCACTGAATGTTTGCGTAGAAAGGTTTGCATTACATGTGATTGATTTTTGTGAAATACACAAATTTAGCTAAATCTTGTTGAAAACCTTGTTTGAGGCATAGAAGACACTAAGAGACGAGGGGTAAAATCAGTTTTAATAAGAAATTTCACTTGTCCTGCTTCTAGGTTTTCAATGCCACAAAAAGTATTTTCAGCCCAAAACAAGCATTTTTGTGAAAATGACAGATTAAAATACTCTACACTTTAAATTTGTTTGGTTTGAAATGAATTGGTTAGCATAGCACAACTGAAAGGTTTGTGTCCGTGTTTGGTCTCACCAGCTCCAAATCTGAGTTTTCCGGCTCAAAGCCAGTGGGAAGACCGATGTCTAAAATAACCATCCTTGCTTGGTGTTCCTCCAGAGTCCTTAATAGAAGAAAAAACACATGTATTCTCTCTCTCACGAAGTAGGTTTCTTTGATAAATAACACAATATGGTGTGCTTTTATCAGACATCATGATGATCTACGCTGCTATTTGGTTTGTTTTTATTTTTTCCAGTGTCGTTTAGCCACTGCCAAGTGTCATTGCGTGGTATTGATCGCCGATTGCGCTGCAGGGAAGCAAACACGCTTTCTTACTCATGGTAAGAAAAATATGTATTTGCCTAATCTCTTCGCGCTTTGTTCTGAGAAATAATTTCGTTTAAATAGACAATTCTTTTATCGGCAAAAACTTCCACTAGTATGTAGAAATTCTGTTAAGAGAGTCATTTGCTAAGAGAGGCACCATTGTATTTGAAATATGTGCATATAAGCACCCCCAAGTTTTTGAGCATCTAAATTGGAAAAAAGGGGTGCTTTTATTCGAGTAAATAATATGCGTGTCTACAGGATATCCGCATAACATTTCTCCACAAACCTCACGTTGATTATAAGCCTGTAGGATTTCTCTACATCTGGTGGTGGGGTTTCTGCAATAAACATTATTGAGGTGACTTTGAAATAAAACCAGAAATAAATTTGAATTAAAAAAGCAACAAACAATTCACTAACCACTGGCTTCAGTAATGGAGACGTCCAATTGAAAGCCATTGCACGTGCTGTTCACGTAGACATCAGGGAGCTGGTGATAAACAGTCACTACCTGAAACACACAGCAGCAATGAACTAAAATACAAAACGTTAGAGACAAATCTACTAAAGCGTGCACCTCCAAAATCCCCTTTCCATTCCCAGAAGCCACCACTGTGAAGTTCTGGTCGAGCGGTACCTGCAAGAGACGTTAGTTTGAAGTCAAAATTACAGTTCTTTTACAATTTACAGTTAAAATGTGAGTTAATCTGAATAAAATCTGTACTGAAAAGTCAGAGATCCTCACACTGGACGTTCGAGCTGCAGAAGACATTTTGGGATTGAACGTCCAGCGAACGTCCCTACGACCAGAGACGCTGAGCTCAACCAGCAGATTCAGATCAGTGGGAGAAGACTTCTTTACCAGATACTCGGACAGGGCCTGGAGAACCACCATGGTGGACTGAGAGGAACACAAGATGTAAGACTGACTGATGATGAATGCTGATGAAGGGATTTCCTCGTCTTACCTGTGTAGAACCGTAACCACCTCCAACGCCACGCTGCTCACTTAACCATCCAAACGGCTTGGCAGCTTCATCCATGTGACCACCTTTCACCAGCGCCAGCAGTGCGTAGCCGGTGGCTTCCAGTGTGAAGAAATGATTGCCCGGTTCAGGCCAGTGAGAGCCATCTGTGGACACCGAAGTGAACGGAGAAATAGTGACGCGTCGTTCTTCTGTATGTGTCAGCTTGACCAGTACACACCAGGTGAAGCGAAGCTTAATATCGTGCTCTTCGTGCAGCCGCCACTGGAGAGCGCTAAAGCGTAGCACGCCAAAGCTGCGGTGTAAGGCCTTTTCAGACGAGGATACTGCTCTTGCAGATACTCAGTGGCTTTTCTGTAGTTGTCCTGAAAATAAATAAATTGGTATCATTTATGAAAGCAAGTATTCAATTATTTTTCAGTTGTTTTCCTCTGCGTCTGGATGAAGTTTCATTATGTGAGATTGAGTGAGTGATGAGTAGGTGAGAGAGAGAGAGAGAGAGAGAGAGAGTGAGTGAGGGAGTGAAAGAGTGAGTTAATGGGGAAGTGATGACAGAGTGAGTTAGTGACAGAAAATCTTCTTCACATTAACTCTCTCACTCAGTGTGAGTAAGTAAGAAAGATATTGAGAGAAAGTGAGGGAAAGAGAGACTGAGAGAGTAAGTGAGAGAATTTGAGTTAAATTGAGTTACTGAGAAAGAAATTGCGAGAGAGGGTGAGTGTGTGAGTGAGAGAGAAAGTGAATAAGTGGGTGAGAGAGTGGGGTGGCAAGAGAGACATTGAGTGAAAGAACGAGTGAAAGAGTGAGTTAATGAGGCGAGTGATGAGAGTGAGTTAGTGAGAGAGAAACTGAAGGGAAAGAATGAGAAACAGATGGTTAGTGAGAAACAGAGTGAGTTAGCAAGAAAGACAATGAGAGTGAGTGACTGAGTGAGTGAGTGAGTAAATATAGAGAGCTCGTAAGAAAGACATTGAAAAAAAAGTGAGAGAATGAGTGAGTTAGTAAGAGTGATGTTTGGAGAGAGTGAGTGAGCAAGTGAGTGAATGAATAAGTGAGTTTGTAAGAGAGAAATTGAGTAAGAAAGTGAATGAGTGAGTGAGGCAGTGAGCATTTGATTGAGCATGTGTATGAGTGAAGAAACGAGTAAGAAAGTGAACGATCAAGCTAGTGAGCGAGTGAGAGAGTAAGTGTGTGAGAATAAGCTTGTATATGAGTGAGAGAGTGAGGAGTGAGAGTGAGTGAGTGAGTGATGGGATTGAGTAATGAGAGAGTTAGTTAGAGAGAGACAATGAGAGACAAAGAGAAAGTGAGTGAGTGAGTGAGTGAGTGAGTGAGATATATTTTATGTCATGGTCATGTGATGGTGATGAATAAATGATAAGGAAAGATGAGTCACCTCTACACTGAATCCTGGACTCGAGCATCTAAAGGAATTTTGAGCCTCAGCCAAAGCGATGAGCACAAACGCAGATAAAGACACTTGAGACTCGGAGCCATGAAGCCCCCCCTGTGTCAAAAACCACAAGTAAGATGATCCAAGATAAATATGAAATTAAACAAAAGCCCCACCGTCATGCTGGTGGTGTACACGGGATTGTCTTCTTGAAAGGATCCATCGGGCCGCTGTTTGTTCTTCAGTATGAACAGTAGGGGGCCACACAGATGCCCCTCGCTCACATCGATAAATGAGCGAGCCATGGAGAAAACCTTCACCACGTATGCGCTGATCCTGTCAATGAAAGGGTTAATGCATAAACTTCAACAGATGTGAAAGCAATGTGTACCATGTGCTGGTGCCTTCGTTGCGATACGGTGGATAAGAGCCGTCCCTTTTACGATAATTAAGTTGATTCGTATAGCCTGGAAAGAAAGAAATAAAACATTTTTAAAAATCAGATTTTTCCCCACTCAAAAAAAACCCAAGCTCCACAATATCCTATTTACGTGAATATAAGCACCCCTTTGTTTTCCGATTTTGAAGCTCACAAATTTTGGGGGTGCTTATATGAGCACATTTCAAATATGCACATAAATACAAGCGCCTATTTTTCCACATTTCAAGTCACAAATAAATGGAAATACATCGTCTTTTCTTTCTTTAAATAATAGTTCCAGAGGCAGACATGCAAAGATGCTTTTATTGGCTCGATAACAGAAATAAAATAAAAAACCTTATCTACGTAGCAACTCTTAGCAGTGGCTAAATAACACTGGAAGAAATGAAAATAAACTTTCTAAATTTTCTTTCTGCTACCGACCACTGACAGCGTGAAAACCGGAATACTCCCATATATGGACATAGCAAGTGGAATCACATCACTCCCTACAGGAGACATTCTCTACTACATTTAGAAATAATATCTAGAGTTCCTGCTTTTTTATCTATCATTCAAGTAAAAGAGTCACATGTTTGGTTTGTCGAAAGAAGTACAAGAATTATTGTTAAGAGAAAAATTAAGCCAGAATTTTAGATCTCTGGAAAGTCAGAACATCAAGAAAGTAAGAAGGTTCTTATTTATGCGTAACTACGGTATTTACGTCACCCGTACCTCTCTGTATGTATTTGATGGCCTCGTCTCTGCGATGCACTCCCACGCTGTCCCACTTCTGGCTTCGGTCCAGATAATGAGCAGCGATGAGTGGCAGTGTCATACTAGCAAGGTTTTGCTCAACACATCCGCCTGGCATTCGGATCAGCGCCGCCAGAGCGTCTTCGTTAATGGAGTTGTCGATGCTATCGGCCAACAAATCGCCTGCAAGTGCATGAAAGCTATGCATATTTACGTCGGAATGCAATTGGACATTTTTAGGAAGATTTCAAACCTCTGACGTTGAGAAATGTCTCTGGTAAAGACTTTGGTACGACCCCGACCATCTGCATCTCATCCACCGTTACCTGTTGTCTACCATCTATTAAGTGATAAATTAATAAAAAGTTATGCATAATTCATAATAGTTATTCACACAGAACAGTTTTATTTATTTTGTAAGCATTTTTTGAGACCTTCAATGTTGTCTAAAAGAATAGGACGCATATAAAAGTAGTGCATTTCCCCGATAGTGTTACCGTATTTACGCGAATATAAGCACCCGTTTTTTTTCCAATTTTAGCGGTTCAAAAAAACTCATATGCACGTAAATATAAGCACTTGTTTCTTTAAATAATGGTTCTGGAGGCAGACGTGCATATGAGTTTTTCTTAGCTCAATAACAGAAATAAAAAAACATTAGAAACGTTGCAACACTTAATAGGGGCAAAATAACAGTGGAAGAAGTAAGATTAAACGAAAAACTACCATTACCAATATTTGAACAGACAGATCATAATGCATCCAGTAGATCGCTGTGCTAAAGGCTAACGGGCTAGCGCTTGAAAAAGAGACCAACAGCCTCAAAAGCTTTGAGCAAACAGAAAGCAGTACAAAATGAAGAAACACAATCAAATCGCTCTGTTTGCTACACAGAGAAAAACATGACTGTTCTAATATTTACGCCTAACAAGTTAGTTAGGGTGACCATATTTTGATTTCCAAAAAAGAGGACAATCGGCGCGGACTCGGGACACAAATTCAGACAGGCTTCTCTGAGGTTGATGAACGCGCTTACATAGGGTTCAATGGGGTTACTCCTGTAATTAACTCCTAATAAAATAATAAAAAATCTGTGAAAACCTGTAACAAAATAATAGCATTTTAGACTTTTGAAAAAAAAATAAAAAAAAAAAAAAAAAAAAAATTATAATAATAATATACACGCACGCACGCACGCACCACACACACACACACACACAATAACTTTTTTTTTTTCAAAAGTCTTTAATATAATATCTTTGTATATACATATAATTGAAGTTTTATATGCTTCAATTTTGCAAAATTAACTCCGGCAATACAATAAAATTACATCTGTAAAACATGTACAAAAAATTAGACAAAAAAAACACTCTTCTGTTAGAAAATTCAGCTTCAACAATATGTCTTGATAGAAGAATAATAATAGAAGAGTTTTACAAAGATGAGATGAGATGTTTATAATGTGAGCTTAGAGTCTTCAGCACCCGAAACGAGACTTTACACTTGTACCGACCTGCACGTGAGTTTATGTGCGCGCGCGCAGCCGCAGACCCGTCCACACAAGGAAGGCAGCATCTGGGTAATTTTATTGCGTAAAAAAGTAGGGCCTGTGTTCTGTGCGCAAAGCGCCGGTCAATTCACTAATACGCGGAATGATTCTGAACGCGCGTTATGAAAAAGAGTAAAACCCGGACATTTTCGTAAATTTCAAAAATCCGTCCGGACGTTCCGGACAAGGTGTAAAAAGAGGACAAGTCCGGAGAAAAGAGGACGTTTGGTCACCCTAAAGTTAGTCAGCTTTCTGCTATGCTCTTTTAACACAAAAGCTCATGGGAACCAGTGAGCAGCAAAGCATGATGGGAGGTGTAGTTTCGACCACTAGAATAGATTGTTTTATTATTTTTTAGCAAAACAAGCAACCACAAGCAACCACAAAGACGGTAATTGAATTTTTTTTTAAAAAGATAAAATTAATTCAAACAAAATTACATTTTTTGTTACTTCAAGCTTAATAAAGTTTCACAGCTATAATGTGACTATGATTGTTATGAGTCGTTATGCATCATATGCAAATCGTTAAAAAACAGTGGCTAGGAAGAAAAACATTTTAAGAAAAAAATGGCCATTTTAAGTCAAAAGCAAAAGAAATGGAAGGTGAAATTTATTTATTTATGGTTATATTTTATACACTTGTTTTGGGAGTCACATATCCACTATTACAACCAAGAGCTAAATACTGAACAATCAGACTTTGAATAAAACTCACCGCTGTCGCCTTTCTCAACGGGATCAAGCACAAAACTCCTCACTTTAATTATCTGAACGCCTTCTACCTAAAAAAAAAAACAAATGCAGCTTAAAACATCTCAGCTGTAGAAAGACATTTTATAAACCAAAAGCAGCAATGGCAACTCACTACCACATGCAGGTTCTTTCTCACGGCATCTTGCCCACTGAACGAAGCAGCCAGGGCCGTGACCTGAATGGGAAGTTCTCCCGTTTTGAGTGGGATGATGGTGTATGAAACCAGCGTAGAAGATGCTGGCTGGACCGAGACCTGCTGTCTGTGAGGAGCACTGAAAGCCACACTGCACATGTCTTCTGTCTTGTCCAGGATCACCATCACCTGCACACACACACACACACACACACACGGTTAGTTTAGGTTCATTTGACGTCGTCTTTGACTAACCTCGAGCTTTGAGCTTTTGTAGTTGTGGACTATTGCTTTGATTTCCACATGTTCGTTCCTCGACACAGAGTGTGGCAAGCGTAGATCTATGAAAAACGGCTTCCACGCCTGGATGTTATAGGGATCGGCTACACAGAAACCTGCAACAGGATGTGTTTCCAGCTTAGTCAAATAATGGATGGATGGATGGACAGACAGAGAGACAAAGACAGCAGAGAGACAGATGGGTAGGTAGAGTATGGACAGACTGATAAAAGCACTGATAGAAAGACAGCAGAGAGACAGACGGACGGACAGACAGACAGACAGCAGAGAGACAGATGACAGATGGACAGACAGATAAAAACACTGATAGAAAGACAGCAGAGAGACAGACGGACAGACAGACAGCAGAAAGACAGATGACAGATGGACAGACAGATAAAAACACTGACAGAAAGACAGCAGAGACAGACGGACAGACAGACAGCAGAAAGACAGATGACAGAAGGACAGACAGATAAAAACACTGATAGAAAGACAGCAGAGAGACAGACGGACGGACAGACAGACAGACAGCAGAGATACAGATGACAGAAGGACAGACAGATAGTAGGTGTGGGCGATATGAGTGAAAATTTATATCAAGGTATTTTCTAGGTCCAGGCAATCGATAATCCAATAATCCAATATTCGGTCCAATAATCGGTATTATTTCATTGTAATGTACTGACATTTCATTTTAGTAGACCTTAATTACATTATTTGTACACAAAATCTGTATTGTAACTTGACAATCTCACTCACTTTACTTACTATAAAGTAATAAAATAGATGCAGGGGTAACAGCCATTTTAATACAGTATATATATTTTATAGAGGGAGCGAGAGAGAAAGAGAGAGGGAGAGAGAGACAAAGACAGAGAAAAAGAGAGGGGTGGGGAGGGCAGAGACAGAGAGACAAAGACAGAGACACAGAGACAGAGAGAGAGAGACACAGAGACAGAGAGAGAGAGAGAGAGAGAGAGAGAGAGAGAGAGAGAGAGAGAGAGAGAGAGAGAGAGAGAGAGAGAGAGAGAGAGAGAGAGAGAAAGAGAGAGAGAGAGAGACAACAGATAAAAACTACAGCAGAGATAGATAGACAGACAGATAGAAAGACTGCAGAGAGAAATAAAAACGATAGATAGATAGATAGATAGATAGATAGATAGATAGATAGATAGATAGATAGATAGATAGAGAGATAGAGAGACAGACAGAGAGACAGACAGAGAGACAGACAGAGAGACAGACAGAGAGACAGACAGAGAGACAGACAGACGGACGAAGAGACAGACAGTCAAAAAAGTGAGAGTGAATAAGGTTAGCTGATAATCACCTGTTTGCGGGGAGGCGCTGATGGCTAAAAAGCCCCACTGAGTGATGCTGTCGGGCAGAACCGTGTCCACTTGATAAACAGACTCTCTGGAAAATGGTACAATGGATACAAAAGTGAGCAAATATTGTTCTCTAAACACTGCATCTACTTCAGGTTTTACAAACGTGAAGGCCAAACACCCATATTACTGGGTACTATAATACTATACTATATTACTATAAAACTCAAATTTTATTGCTTTTTTACCAAGAAGAGAAAATCTGAATTTTCTGATTTTACTTATATCCTTTAGGCATACCGTATAGTAAAATTGTATCTATATTATCATGTGTATTTTTATTCACTGTATCAATATTTACATTAAATGTATCAGTCATACTTCTTTTTTTTTTTTTTATATATTTTAATGCCTTTTGCTCAAACACTTACCCACTAGACTTGGCAGGAAGTGTGACATCAGTCCACAGCCAGGACTCAAAAAACTTTGCGCGTACATAGATGTCACTTATGTAGTCCAACTCGTCTTCATCAAACTCATCCTCCTCATCCTCTTCCACCTCATCCTGTCTTTCTGCCACTACAGAAGATTCGACCATGAGCCGCTCAGATGGTATAAAAGCATCTTCCAGAGGAGGGATGCCACGTGCGAGGGGCATACTGAAAAGCCGTATCTTTGGGCCATTTTCTTGCATATATTTGATTGGAGGAGTAGTAGTGGATGGAGGAAGTGTGGTAGATAGGAACCTGGAAATGGGACCGATTTCTTCGCCTCTGAACTGTGCACAACAGCGAAGAAAAGCGGCCACACAGCTCTCGTCTTCTGTAATGTACAGTGAGCGTCGGACACACGAGTAGGGCATGGGAATCGCCCTCATGCCGTCCACACAACATCTCTGGAGAACTTTGTCTGTGTATTCCTTTTCTGAAAAAATAAAAATGGTATCGTTGGAACCGTGCCCTTAAGTAGACGAACATTTGGTTTAAAACACAAGTTGAGTGATTTAAATTATCGTTTTTACACAAACATAAGCACCAAAATAAAATTAAATCATTCATTAATAGGCGAACATAAGCACCTTCTTACTTTTTTAGTGTTCCGACTTTCCAGAAACCTAAAATTCTAGCGAAATACTTCTCGTATCAATGCTTCTTTTACTTTTCTTAACAAACCAAACTGACTCTTTTACTTGATAAATAGATAAAAATCAAAGTTGCGTTTTTAAAAGTTAACCTTAGAACGTGAAAATAATAAAGAATAGGTATTATTTCTGAATGTAGTAGAGTATGTTTCCAGTAGGTGGTGCTGTGGATCCACATGCTATGTCCATTTATGGGTGTAATACAAATTTCACTGATTAATTTCTCCAGTGTTATTTAGCCACTGTCAATTGTAGCTGTGTGGATAAGATTATTTTTTTCTGTGATTTGAGTGCTTACATTCGTGTAAATACAGTAGTTTATGCAGCTAAATCATAAACCAATCACCTAGCTGCTCTTTACGTTGAAGTCTGGCAGCAGAACGGCGCTTTCGAGAATGTCTGGAGCAACCTGTCAAAATAATCCCAGAACAAAAAATGTATCACTGAACTGATTTCAGATTCTCATCCAAAATACCGGTATGTCTTTGAGCATTTTTATGTCTTTTTGCGCAGAATAGTCAAAATAAAAATACTAATGACAAAATGTATACAAACACATAAAATACCAAATCATGACAATATGCAGGTACATTGTAAGGAACATTTCATTCTTAGCAAAGCATTTGGGGTTCCATGTTTATGCCATGTGTGGCAAAAGAGGGAGGAAAAGAAAACTACTTTTTAAAATGTTTTTAATTTAAAGCCACTTTTATACAATATAATTCTAATATTACTGCAGTTGCCTGCGAAGTAAAGACCCAGATTCCAACCCAACGTTAGATATTCCGATTTTATTTTTTTTTTATTATTACTTTTCTTGACATGTTTCTTTTGTTCTGATGCGTGCTGTTATTTTATGCTTATGCTTTTTCATAACTTATTTTATAAAAGTGTGCTTAAATATATTCTCTATCTGCTCTGCTTTGTGGGACAAATAAGGAACCATTTTCAAATGTGTAAAGTTCGAAACACTGCACCTTTTTTTTCAATGGTTGATATTTGTCTGCTGGAATAAAACGCCAAACCAGCATCACTGAGGACACCCATACTATCCTTGCCTCCTCCAGTGGTGCATCCCATATCGCCCTGGTCCACAATCTCCCAGATCTTAAAGATAGAAGATAAATATGACAACTCCTTGCGTTTTATGCACAAAAAATACCTTGTTTTTGACACAACTTGCCTTTTTCTGAGTCAGGCGGCTTTTGCTCAATAAAAAGATGGCATTATCCACAGCAACCAGGCTGACTTTAGCTCCAGCATCGCCTTTAATTTGAAGTTTAAAAGTGCTGCCCGGTGGATACGAATTGCTTCCGGCTCCATCCACGGGTCCGACAGTGAGCTAGTAAAGCCATGGGAAGGGTTTACAATAAAAATCAACAGCAACTCAACGTCGACAAATGAAAATATACCAACCGAACCAACACAGCGATCCACCACATCCACAAAAAGCGAGTCCGCCACCACTTCAGCTTTATTTTGCCATGGCAACATGTAGTACGCCACCAATCGGAAGGCTGGAAGCATCTCAGCAGTAACCAGCAGAGGAATCACTATGACCTCCATGTTTTTTATGTTCAGTCTTCCAGCGTGAACAATTTTTCCTTTATTCAAGACCTAGAAACAAACACATATGAGCAGAGTTTGTAAATTAAGGACATAATTGTCCTCCAAAAACGTCTTCCCAGTAGGACTCACTGCGTAGTTCAGGTGCTCCACAAGGTCCTTGTGATGTGGCGAGGAGGTTTTGATCAGAGCTTGGATCTTGAGAACATCTCCTACTTTCACCTGGTTGGAACCGACTGAAATGTGCAGATAGTTTGAACTGTGGCTGTTGGATGCTGAGTAGGGATCCACACTGAGCTCCTCCACGGCCTGTTGTTCTGGCTTCAGGCCCGTGTCCACCGTTTCCACCTACACGTCAATACACCAGTGGAGTAAAGTACTTGGACTTTAATACTCAAGTTTTATTGGCTACTTTGTACTTGCGCTGAGAATCAGACGTACAAGCAATTTTTACTCTCATACGTGACTGAGTTTCTGTACTCTTTACCTCACTACATTTCAATGGACACTTATCGTTACTCGTTACATTGTGATTGTGTGTGACAAGTCGAGATCTTTTTCTAGCGCGTTTAATTACATCGGCATATGATGTGATATCGCCATCTGCAGGATGCTGAAGGTACTGAATGCTATTTATCAGCTAACGTGAATTAGCAGTTTTACTTTTTAAAGAGTTTCTACTCTTTATATGGTTTTCCTCCATTTTGAAACATTGAGGTGTTAAATTTCATTTCTTTATTTTCAAATACTCATTTTCTACATGTCAGTGTATTTTGAGCCTAAATACAGTACAAGTAAAATACTCAAGTTCTTTCTAAAATTGGATACTTGACGACTTTTACACAAGTCTTCTTGGAATTGGTGACTTGTAACTTGTAATCAAGTAATTTTTCCAGTAAAGTGTCAGTGCTTTTACTCAAGCATGGTTTTTAGTGACTCTTTACACCTCTGGAATCCACAATTCAACCATAACAGCTCACAGGGGAACATGTCAGTCACTGTGAATGATTCTCTTACCCTTAATAATTGTGTTCTGGACTCATCAGGCATGTTGATGGAGACTTTAATGATGCCGTTGTGGTGATCGATTAGGGTTTCATGGCTGATTTTAACAGGAACGTTTGGAACTGGAGATCCTTCATGGTTACTAATGGTGACCTGCATGAAACAATCCACATGTTATTTAATGAAAATAATCTGTCATCTGACCAAGGAAGGTTTCTTTACGTGCAATAAAATCTCACTGTTGTATATGAGTTTCTAGATTAAAAGTAACAAATGCGTTTCGAGTTTATGTTGCAGTCAACACTTGGTGAAATGAAAGAATGGAAATTTTACAAGACGGGTGCTTTTAAATTTCAATTTTTAGCCATATCAAGTTGCTCGTGAACCAATCACAGTAGATGCCCATTACAAAATAAGCATAAAAGATGTATACTCAAAATACATAATTTTATAGTCAAGTTCACAAAAACATTAACATTTGTTAATTGTTGTTCAGCTGATCTTGGGAGCAAAACAAGTATTCTTTTATTTACTAAAATATTAGAACAAGTGTAAAAGTTGCAGCACAAATACCGTCAGGTCAAAGGGCAAACCAGGCTTGAAATATCGAGGCGTATCTCTGACAGAAAGCACGTACGGTGATCGAACTATTTTAATTCCGGATTTTTCAGCCTCCACAATATCAAAACCTGGAGACATTAAAACACATATTAGAAATGATGATTTCTCAAAAACATTGCTGGTGTTCTGCTGGATAAATACAGTTTTCGCACTCTATCTGCACCACTTCTTTTGTAGTGTTCTCTATTTTGCGCTGCTTTGTTGCTTAATGTTTGTATATTGTACCATATTTACGCAAATATAAGCACCCCCCTGCTTTTTCAAGCACAAAATAAAATAAATGAATAAAAAAAATTTGTTTTGAAAGATTGTTTCTAGTTCAATATTAATATTAATATTATATTTATAGCGTAATAGCGTTAATATTCTCTTTAAAAATACTATTTTTTCTTTGTTTAACAAACCCAACTTTTGCCATTTTTGTATTGTTTTGCCTGAATGATAGATAACAAAAAGTCGATTCTGTGAACAAAGCAACTGCCTGTGAAAAGAATCGAAGCAAAGGATTATCATCAACTGCTTATCAGACCGGGCATTTTGATTGTGTCTGTTCCTTGGGTTTTTCACTCCTTGGCAATTGTTCATTTTCGACTCTTTCTGCGATATTTTGTCCCTGTTACTGTAAGTGTCGTGTCTAATGTTTCTTTATTTCTGTTATGGAGCTAATAAAAGCTTATACTGTATTCATGTCTGCCTACAGATTATTTAAAGAAGCGCACGCGCACCGTTGCATAAAGACGACGTGTTTTTGTTTATTTGTGACTTTTAGGAATTTGTTCCTGATTTAAATACGGAAAAATGGGCGCGTATGTTTGAAATTGGCGAACATAAGCACCCCCCCCCCAAGACTTTGAGCATCGAAATTTTTTTTGAAATTTGCGTGCTTATATTTGTGTAAATACGGTACATTGATTTTACACCGCAGGCTGAGGGGAATGCAATTTCATTGTATATCACAGATGTTCAACATACAGTATGTGACAAAGTTACTTAAAATAACTTATTTTGAGTAATTACAGTATTAACAGCTATCAGTAATACATATTCCCACCTGATCTGGTTATCACTGAGGCTTTAATGTAGATGCTTGCTCTCAGAAGGGCGTTTGTGTCAGGATAGACTCTCTTTATCTCCTCAAGCGACAAACTAACGCTCCCACCATTCAGCTGATAAGAAAAACACATCATTTGTCAACCAAAAAATCTCTAAATGTATCTGGCAAAAATATCTAAATATAGTTGATCATATCTGCTGACGTTGCTTATCTGCTTCATTGTTGAAATCCTCTTCTTCTCATTGTTCATTTCAATACCAAACAGCACGTAAGCCAAACCCTGAACTGGTTCACCATGAAGATACCTGAAAGAACGAGGCAAACACATCAAATCATCACATGTAAAACACAATGTTAAACTATATCAGAATGGAAAATAAAGTCATCTAAAAAATAAAATGAAACAAAACCTAAGCTGTGAAAGTCACCTGGCTGTCACTTCAACCTCCAGCTTCTCATCTTGTAGACTGAGATGCGGCTTTTGTAGAATCAGAGTGACGTTGAAGGCAGGAAGCACTAGAAAGAGAACAGTGATGTTGGCAACACAGAAAAAATGCAAGATAATTTGAAGAAGATGCAAGAAAATTGCAGCGTAAAATCAGCAAACTTACCGTATTTCTTAACTTCAAACTCTCGGCTGAAAGTGTTCTCAGCTTCCTGATCGAACTTCGCCACAACTTTCCACTTTCCTTCTCTAGAAATGAAAAAAAATTCAAATAGAACATTTTCTTTGAGATTTATGTTACATTTTTAATTTGAGTGAATTTTCATGGGTTAATGACTTTTGGTTATTGTGTAAATATAAAACCCCAATAAACAATTTTTTATGTGTATGTATACATATATTTGATCCAAACATATATGCATGTATGTGAAACATGATAGAAGGGTTGGGCCAATTCCAATACTGATTCCTAATTTGATTTTTTTTTAACATTGAAAGTGCCAAACATACTTAACCTTTAAGAACGGACGGACAAACACCACAAAATTGTGGACAGATGAATGAACGAATGGACAGAAGAATCAATAGATAAAAAAAGAAGATAGACAAAGAGAGAAGGATAGCTGAACGTAGGCTCTCTCTCTCTCACACACACACACACACACACACACAGACAAGATTATGTTTATTTTGATGAATGGATATGATAATAATTATGAATAAAAATGCTTGTTGTGTGTTTACTTGAGCACGGCAGGAAGCGGATATGACTGAGACAGGATGCCATCCAATGCTTTGGCTTTGGCGATGCCATGCACTGCAATCCCATCTGGGTTCTGCAATCAGGCCACATTATGCCACGTCAAGTTGCCATGTCATCTCGAATACACACACAGTGTACTTTTCTATAGAATCAAAATAGGTTTCTTTGACTAAATTAACATTATTCATAATAATTAGAGTAACTTTCTTATATTTATAAGAACTATAAATAAGATATATAGTTATCTATACAAGAACTATAACTATAAAGTTATTTATCGGAATACCTGAATCTCCAGAGATATGGTATTTTCAGATGCTCGGAATTCCAAATTAGACACAAAAGCCCTGCAACGGACTGAATGATTCGAGAGAAAATCATCAAAAATAGGTCCATATTTTGTCATAACACATGTAATATGTAATGCTTTATTTTTACACGTATTGTGCTCGGAAAAAGCCCCTCTAGCAAAGCACATTTGAATAAGAATATAATTTCAGAGCTCAGGTTTCTCGGCTAAACTGAGTTTTCAATAATGTGTGAGCGATTGACCTGTGTCTCCAGGGTTGTAAAGTGGTTTATCGGTCTGAATGAAGATGTATCCGCTCTTGAACGACACCTTCATCACTTTCTCTTCTTGATGGTACCTGCCAAACTTTGCCACCAGCCTCACGTATTTCTTTTCTTTTGACTGTAGTGCATTCGTGTCAATCTGTAATATACGCAAAAAGCTCAGGATATGTTCATTTTATGTCCAACATGACAAGAGTACCTGGATTGTTTTAAGAGCGTGGTAGTTATTTTCAGAACTGAGGATGACATGGTCCTGCACTAGAGGAGATGAGGCTGGAAAGTCGTAGATCGTAATATCAACTCGAGTCGCTTCCATCACGTTCTCGGCTTCTAGAAGGATGTTCTGTTTTGTTCCTAGTCTTAGTTTCGCTGGAGCCAGAAGAGAAAAGCTTGGGGGGAAAAAAAATCATGCTTACAATAAACAACCTATACAGATTCAAATGAGTGATGCACCAAAGATTCAAATCAATTAGGCTCATTTAAAGCTCGGGACGGGTGAAAATGCAAAAAGAAATGTATTCTGAATAAGTAGGTTTACAGATTAAAGTGTGAAATGACTTGTGAATGACAAAAAAAAAACATCTTTATGGGGAAAAAATGTTGATTGTGTTTGGGGAGTGTTGTGCAAATTACTTCGAAATCTTAATAGATTACACATTACTTAAGTAACATATTCCTGAAAAACCAATTAGTAATACGTTACACTACTGTATTAGAGCAAAAACGAATATATTATTGTAAAATATAATCTTTTGCAACACGATACTCTCAACATTCTCAAGAAATTAAAAAAAGAAGAAATAAGGAATGAATAAAAAAAAGAATAAAAAAAATGGAAATAAAAAAAGAGGAATTAAGGAAAATGGAAGGAAATAAAAAAGATGGAAGAAAAGAAATATGGAAAGAAAAGATTAAAGAAAGAAAGGAGTTGAAGAAAGAAAGTAAGAAAGAAAGGAAATAAAAAAGGAAGAGAATAAAAGTAAAGGGACATAAACAAGAAATGGAAGGAGATAAAAAGGAGAAGAATGGAAAAAAAGAAAGGAAAATGGTAGAAGGAAGAAAATAAGAGAAAGTGAAACAAAGAAGAAAAAGGAAATACAAAAGGAAGAAAATGAAGGAAACGAGGGGAATGAAGAAAGAAAAAAGAAAGGCATGAAAAAAAAAAAGGAATGAAGGAAGAAAAGAAAGAAAGAAACTGAAAATCAAAGGTTGAAAACTTCAGCAGACAAAAATTCAGCCAAAACATTAAATATATACGGGGAAAGCACACAAGCTCAGCATATAAACACAGACACTCTGGAAGTTTCTGAACCCCTGGTCTCTCCGCATTGATCCACCATGATTGTGTTTGGAAGACGTCCAGAGGGAGAAGAGGAGAAATCTGTGTGTACTTACAACGGAGATCGGTCAGGGACCAGCTCACTGCAAACAACACACTCGGTTAATATAAACCCAAGAATCCAATACAACACAACACACAGATATAGAGATGACATTATTCTTGGCTTTCTTGACTCTTTCTTATTAAGTCCACGAGTTTGACAAAAACGAGACATTCTTACGGTTGCCGATGATGTCCATGATGACCATGATGTCCATGTCTCCAAACTTTTCTCTTACTGTTTAAACAAGAAAAACACCACATTAATCAGAACAAAACGCATCATAACTGTAATTTAAACTGACTTTCCGTGCCAAGCCGTCTGAGATTCAGGTATTCGACACAGCAACACGATCCACACGAGCAGAGGAAGTGGAAGCATCGTTCCACTGGACTGATAAACCACTCAATGCATCACAACAGAAGAGATAGAATATGGGAATCCCTCCTCCCAAGAACAAACACCGGCATCATTCACTCGGCCTGATGGACTCTTGCTCAACATTACAAAAAAAAAAAAAAAAAAAAAAAAAAA
>CM051507.1:2544880-2556375 GCA_028031935.1 Paedocypris micromegethes
GAGGAAAAAAAAAAACCAGTTGGAGAATCAAAGGTTCACTGTGTTGAAAAACAAAAAAAAAGTTAAAAAAAAAAATAATAAAATACAATATAATTTAAATATAATCAAATAAATACATAGATTGTTTTTCTGTACATTATTTATTTGGAAATATTATGTATATATTTATGACAGACGGAAAGATGTTGACGTAAACACAGCATGTCAAATATACATTTTTAAAGAAAAAAATCACAAGTAAAACGTGATGATCACAAATATGAATCAGATTCCATTTCCAGAGTCCGAATTGTTATAATCTGCACTAATATAATGTAAAATATAATTCCCGGGACTAGTAAAGAAAGGAAAATGGAAAGAACGGAAGGCAGAAATGAGAAATAAAAGACAGGAGGAAAAAAAAAAAGAAAAGGAAGAAATCACACAAGAGATTGAAAATGGTAGCAAGGAAGGAAACAAGCAAATAATGAAATAAATAGGGCCAAAAGGAAGGAAATAAGGATCTAATGTGATAATCACAAATATGAATCAGACTTCATTTCCAGAGTCCGAATCGCTATAATCTGCAACCAGAGACTTTCCAGCACCAGCGTTGATATTATTCTCGATTCCGTCACGAGTCTCTGTGCAATTATTTTTCTTTGTGTCCTTATTCTCATCCATGTGAAACGTGGGAAGCAGTCGGAGAGTGTCTTTGGGGTTCGTTTTTTGAGGGTCTTCACCATCTCCAGAAGTTTGGGTCAAATTTGGTGCTAATGTTGATGGTAGAAGATCAGCCTTGTCATTTTCCTTCTTGCAGCCGTCCGACCTCCTCCGTACAAGGGCTTTGGGACTGGCGGATGGAGAGCTCAGCGCTTTGGCCAGAGCAGCATCACGACCCTGCTGGCTCAGCTTCTGCAGAAGCTTTCCAGCGACGCCCCCTGCTGACGAAGACGGGCCACTGAACCAGGAACGAGACATTATCTGTTGCCTTTTCATCTGCTGTAGGTCTTCGCATGCTGTGAAAGAGGAAGATTTATTAAGAACAAAAATGTTTATGAAAATACATGTAAAATGCATATATACACAAACACCATATAGAATATAGGCATAAATATTTAAATGTAGAAAAGTTGACACGATTTGACACTAAATTATCTGGGGATAAAAGACATCCTTATGGGGAAAAAAAATGTTGCTTGTGTTTGGGGAAACGTTTTTAAACATGTGATTCCATATGATTGAAAGAAAAAAAGAGAGAAAGACAAAAGAAAGAAGGAAACAAACAAACAATCAAAGTTACAAGAACAACGCAAAGAAGGTAGAAAATAAAGGAAGGAAGGAAGATAGGAAAGATAAAAATAATGAAAATTCTTTCCTTCTGAAGAAAAGAAAGCATATAGAAAAAAAAGAAAAGTATATATAAAGATAAGTGAAAAGTACAAAACATCAGAATACAATAAACTATAAAAATGAATAAAATTGTACAGAAAAATGTGTATATGCAGATACATATATAAACATATGTAAAATATATAAACAAACTGCATATGCATACAAAAGGCATATGTATCAGTAAATTACTTGTTTTTGGGGGAAAAATGACTACTTTTAACGTGTAGTACAATTCCATATAATTTGATTCCATATAATTTACACAAAGAAAGAAAAGAAGTAGAAATGAAGAAAGCAAATGAAGGAAGGAAGAAATGAAGAATAAGGGAAGGAAGAAAATAAAGGAAGAAACATGACAGTAAAAATGGATGGATGGAAGGAAAGAAGGAAAAAATGAATAACTATTATTAAAAAGAAGGAAATAAAGTAGTTAGGAATTATATAAGGACGGAAATAAATGAAGAAATAAGAAATGAAGGAAATTACGGAAAGATGAAAGTCAAAGGAATAAAACTTCAATCAACTCACAGTCTGGAGTCTGGAAGGTGAGCAGCGCCGCGATCTTCTTATCTTCTTCTCTCTCGGGTAACAGTGGAATAGACAGACCAGTTCTCATCCTCACAGTGTTGTCTTTCTCTTCCTCTTCAGCCTTTAATTTCTTCTCATTCTGCATTTTAAATCACAAAAAGGAAGTAAGAATTTGTACAAACAAATGAAAGCGTCCAGTGTAACGTACCCGAAACTTTGTGCGCAGGTCGTAGTTGAGCTGGAAGTCATCTTTCCAGCGATCCTGGTAGTCCTGAAGGTCCTTCAGAGATGGAATGGCAGCACGTAACTTTTCCTTGTCTTTCCCACCATGATCTAATTTATACATCGCATCCGTCTCAAGTTTTTCCTTCTCTTTGTGTTCTTAAAAAAGCAGAATAGAGACAGTATTCACAATCAAATGCAAATACTTTATAAAACACATCATAAAATCAAGCCAAACATCATTCGATTGACCAGATATTCAGTATCAACTAGATTTAATATTAGACTAAACTAAACATTATTCTCAATCTTTCATTATTCTCCTATAATCTTCTTTAGCTGTTTAAGTATGTTTGGCACTTTCAATGCTAAAAATCGTATTAGGAATCAGTATTGGAATTGGCCCAACGTTTAATGATTTGAATCCAAAAGAGATTGTTCAGATTAAACTCTTGTATTATTGAACAGATAATTTCACTAAATTTCACTTTTTAATGTTTGTTCAAAACCCACAAGTAATCAAAAATTAACCATAAAAAAACAGGCTGAAGCATTGCTTATAGTTGCATGTCATCTTACATCAATTGACATTGTACTGAATCAGCTTTACAACAAACAATAAGAAACAACAACAAAATCGAGCAAATAAAAAAACCCAACAAATAACAAAATCTGAAGAATATAACTTATAGCTTCACATTTTCATTTGTCTATTTATTCTTTTAATTGTCTTATTCTATTTATAGTCACCGATGCTTTTATTGTCAGAACTTTGTATTTTAGAAAAGTAGTATATAATTTTAGTTAATCATTAAGTTCATTCCATAATTTTCCACCAACAACTGAAACATCAAATTTTTGCATTTGTTCTCACTTTAACATGTTTGAGAAGTACAACCCTCTTCATTTATAATGACCAACACTTAACTTAAAAAAACTCTGTATACTTATTGGAAATAAATTATTTTTGACTCTGTATATTATTTCTAATACTTTAATATATACAATGTCTTAGTTTTAAACAGTTATTCTTAATGAACAATTGATTTGATTCATAATATCCTACTCGGTAACTATTCCCATTGCTTTTTTGCAATTTAACTAAAGAGTCTATACCATTTTTTCCTGCAAGTCATGTGACCATGTAATTTGAATGCCAAAAAACGTAATATTTAAAACCCTTTACTTTCTAAATTAACCGTAGCAGAATCAATACATACAGAAGAAAATAACTCAAATCTAACCGGTTGTGAGTATTTGCTCATTATCAGCCATGTTCCATCGTTCTTCTTTCCTCTCTGCTCCACTCACAATAAGATAATCGCAGGTCGCTGGATCCGTCTGCATCTCTATGTAGTTCACACACAGATGGCATTTCATCCTAAACCTGTAGAACACAAATAACCACAAATGAAAACAACAGTACCCCGATAATTCCAAAAATAACCATCAGGATTTATCACCTGTATATTGGAGTTGTGTAATAAGTTCCAACCTTTTTCTTCTCAGCGTTATATCGCACACCTTTAAAGACAATACATATTAGAGAAGGCGATTTACTATACATTTGTGCATAGCAATAATTATTCTTATTATTGAGGCGTGGACAGCGTTTTACAGTACATTAGTGTATAAGAATGAAAATAGTTATAGTTGAAGCTTGGACAGTGATTTACTGTACATTAGTGTATAGAAATAATACACTTGCACAGTGTTTTATTGTACATTATTATACACCGTAGTACAGTACACCAAGATAATCCCGTTACCCATCTTGAATATTAAACATATATTCTATATACATATTAAGACTTTGTGAGTGTGTAAAGTGTCTTACCCATGCCGATGTGATTTTTACAGCCATCACACCAGATATTATAGGGCATCTCAAATCTGAACATAAAAATAACGTTAGCTGAGACTTTAGAAAAAAGACAGCGGACTTAATATAAAGATATCAATGTACCTGATGATGAGAATTCCCTGAGACAGTTTCCTGGCTCGCTCTCGCAGTGGGTGCGATTTGCGATAGCCGTTGATGGAGCCATGCTAAAAAAAATTTAATTGAAGTTAGAAACGCATTTCTGTTTGAAGTATTAGCTAAAACAAACTGTGTGAGTTGTTCCCACCTTGGCTGGATCGAAATCTGGAGGGTAATACTTGTTCACTCCTTTCCTTTCACCCTAGAAATGGAGCACAGCATTGGTAGAATTAGCACATGAAACTTTAACCGATTAACTGAACAAATGAAACCAAGACACGTACCATCTTTGTAGTGTTAGATCTGCTTCACGCAAAACAGTGGGAATTTCTATCACAATTCACAACTGAGGAGAAGAATCAACAACGTTAAGGCAAGAGAAACGATTAATCGAAATTCGTTACAGATATACATTCTGGGTAAATGAACATTGCATACAGTAAACAGCAGTTCCTGAAATATAACGACAAAATCAGATCTCCACAGGCATCGATACATTAAATTATCGTAAACAGATTCACTATTACCAGCAAATTATTAATGTATTAACCTAAACAACACATAAAACGTCACCACTAGTCATTTCTATAAACACGTGGCAGAATTTATTATAAAACGCTATATTTCTGACCATTTTAAACGCTTACCAAACAATCCTGCGTCCAAACAGTTTCGGGTTCTTTTTCGTCTAAAGTGTCACTCGTCGACCGTGCGGATAGTTTCACAGCGCCTCCTGTTGGTCGGAGGATGATACTCGCTGAGACGACAATGAACGATGACGCTCAAATACTGTATTCTATAATAAAATACCGCTTAAAATACCACTTGACTGATGTCAGTGTTTCTAAGGTAAGTATTTAAATAACTTTGCTTTTTGTAACTTTTACTTTTAACTAAAATGAAAATGTTTACATAACAGTATAAGTTGTGCAGAATATAATATAATAATAAGCAATTGAAAGAAAGCATCGTTTTGTAACAAAAAAATACCTGGGTGAGAAATTTATTGAAATAGAATATATCTGGATTATTCAGTGATTATTTCATCAGTAAAACCCTCAGTAAACCATTAGAAAAGAAGGAGAAAAGAATAGCAGTCTATGTTAATACTGTAAGTTTCCTTGCAAGTACCTCAATCAGAGGTGTAAAGAGTACCTGGAAACAACACTTGAGTAAAAGCACAGCTAGCTAACTGTAAAAATTACGTTATTACAAGTTACAAGTCACCAACTCCAAGCAGATTGAGTAAATATTTTAAGTATTCAATTACTTCAATTCCATGCTTTTATTACATCTCGCCTGGACTACTGCAACGCACTTTATTTTGGTGTACACCAGTCCTCCCTTGCACGTCTGCAGTTGGTGCAAAACGCTGCTGCTCGTATGTTGGTTGGAGCAAAGAAAAGTGAGCACATAACCCCCATTCTGGCATCTCTCCATTGGCTGCCTGTGCATTTTAGGGTAGATTTTAAGGTACTTTTATTTGTTTTTAAATCTCTGAACGGTCTGGCACCTCCGTATCTGACTGAGCTGCTTGTCCCTTACTCCCCCTCAGGTTCTCTCAGGTCAGCTGACCAGCTGCTCCTGACCACACCCAAGTCCAGGCGAAAGCTCAGAGGGGATCGGGCCTTCTCTGTTGCGGGTCCTAAATTATGGAACGCGTTACCGCTGCACATTAGGCAGGCACCTACATTGTCCACTTTTAAGTCACGTTTGAAGACCCATTTTTATTCCCTGGCGTTTAATCGCGTCTAAGGCTCTAGATTTCCACTCTCTTACAGCTTTTTAATTTTTGTTGTTTCGACCATGGTGCTCAATTATGTGCAACTTTCATCCATCCTGTTTTGTTTTATTGATGTGTAATGTTGTAGTATTGTGGTGTGATACTGTACTAATCTGCTATATGGTTTGTACAGCCCTTTGTTCAGCCAAAACTGCCAAAAAGGGCTTTGTAAATAAAGTTGAGTTGAGTCAATTTTAAAATAACTTAAACATTTTTGTTGTACTGAATTTAGGCTAAAAAACAAAAAACAGGAAACTCTTAAGTTATGTTGTTTTATTTCCTAATATAGAAATGAAGGTTTACAGTTCCCTTTCGTTCACTTCGACATTACACATGGTTTCCCCCAGACTCACTGAAAAGTAAAATTACGCAGCAAACTTATGCTGACAAAAGCTAGGATGCTGGACGGTCTCTGCATCATTGGAAAGCACGAGACGGCACAGCAGAGGTCCGCGCCATTTTTCCCTGTAGTGCACGAGGAGACAGATTGGAGGATTTTGTATATGGGCTTACTTGCAATATGTTTTTGTTAGTAAATATTGAATTAAAACACAATTTATTGTAAAACTGTAGTCAGCAACAACAACAACAACAAAATGGCTTGACTCTTTAATTAGAATCGCACATACATTTACAATATGAAACCGCAATAAATAAATAACTTACATAAATATCTTCATTCATCCAATGCTTGCGATCAATCTCGCTCATTAAACATCCCAACAAGCCCATCACATTTTGTCATCAAGATGGAAAACTCAATAAGTCATACCTGAATAATGTGATTAATGACAAAACAATCGGCCACAAACTCCTGCGTCTCTTATCTACACTGCCACTGTTCTCCACGTTCCTCTCTACCCCGTGCAGACGCAGCCCCCGGCCGACAGCTTCTCCAGCTTGTGCCAGCGATGGTGTTGGTCCAGGAAGGCCGTGTCCTCGTGATGAGTGGGGCGGCAGCAGGGTCGGTCGTGCCAAGGCTCGGTCCGCTGCAGCTTTCCCTTCTGCAGGAGGTGTGCCAGCGTGAGGTGGTGGTTGGAGGCCGGGCGAGGGCACGTCCCGCCGCAGTACTTAAACAGCACGGCCTCGTCCGACTCGTAGCCCAGCCCGAGGTCTCGCACCTGCAGCAGGATGGAGTGCAGAGCGCATGGTTCCTCTCCCAGCCTCCCCATCACCTCCTCGCCTCTTCCTCCACGCGGCTCTGTGTCTGAAAGAGTGGAAAACTAGTGATCACCAGAGGTGCGAAGAGCAACACTTAAGTCAAAGTACAGATACGTGCTGTAGAAGTTACTCCAATACAAGTGAAAAGTCAACACTATTGAGTCAAAGTAGCAAAGTATCGTTTTTTAAGTAACTATTTTACTCATACTGAATATAGGCTAAAATAAAACAAATAAATGTGAAAAAACTCTATTTATGAGGTCTTATTTTCTAATACAGAAATGAAATTTAACACCTACATGTTTCAAAAATGGTAAAACAAATTAAATAAAGAACAAAAAGCTTCCAGTATCGTCAGCAGACTAAAAATGGAAAAATCGCCTCGTTTGCTCAGAAATGAACCGCGATAAAAATCAATTATGTAAAAGAAAATGTAACAAGTAGCGGTAAGTGTCAATTCAAAAGTAGTGGAGTAAAAAGTACAGTTACTCAAGCAGAAATGCAGTGGAGTAGAGAGTAAAAGTTGCTTATGCTTTTGATACTCGGTACAAGCACAAAGTAGCCGAAAACATACTTATGTAAAGTAACAGAGTACATTTACTCATGTAGCTTCCACCTCTGGTGATAACGTGTTGCAGAACATGGCGAAGTAAGCGGTCAGTCTTACCGAGCATCGCTCTGAGTCTCGCCGCTTGGACGCAGAGCATCAGGACGGTGAGTTTGAGCAGCATTGTTGGATGAGAGCACAGGTGATGCTGAGGCGTCCTGAGTCACGTCCACATCACTTTTATAGCACAGAAGTCCAGAGCTGAAAGGGCGGTAGAAAGGCGTCTGTCTCTCACCTGGTATTGGTGGAAAAATGCCACTTTTTTATTATTATTTCATGCTGGAGCTTCTCCAGATCAGAAGACAGAGGGTATGGAAAATACAGAGAAAATTGCTTTAAGCTGTGGTACGTTTGACTGTGTAGGTCGACGGTGATTAACAACACATACGTGGAGTGGCGAGACTATTTCCAGAATGTTGAGATGGGCTTTTTGTTTTAACCCATTGGGGACAATTGTGATACGTGAATTTTTAAGCCCTCTGTGAGATAATTATTTTCGTTTTGAAATAACTATTTAATTAGACTCTTGCCGTGCTTAGATTGTACAGCAGGGGGCCTAAATACCTAAATAAAATTTTCACTGTGGGACAGATTTCACAGTAAAGAAACTTTTAAAATGTTTTAAGGAAGAACATTGCCAGTTATGAAAAGGTTATTTTAAAAATAAAATTCAAAATATGATTAAAAACCCAATAGGAACAGTATCCTGTTTTTTTTTATATTATGAATAATAATTTTGTTTTTAAAATGTTGAAAAAAAATGTGTGTATCAGAGTTGATACAGTGGAACTTTGTTACATATAACTCTATGTGATGAAAACCATCCAGTTACAATTTAGTTTTATGCATCTTACATTAAAACAATATATAGTCATTATTTACAAAGTTGGCTAATAAAAGTGTAAAACGTTATACAAGTTTAGCAAATGCTGGTAAATTTTCAACTACTGATGACGATGCCAATGATAATACCATGATCGCAATGCTTTTATTGTACCGTACCGTCTTCTGCCGCTTATCCGGGGCCGGGTCGCGGGGGCAACAGCCTCAGTAAGGAGGCCCAGACTTCCCTTGCCCCAGCTACGTCCTCCAGCTCTTCCGGAAGAATTCCGAGGCGTTCCCTGGCCAGCCGGGAGACATAGTCTCTCCAGCGCGTCCTGGGTCTGCCCCTGGGTCTTCTCCTGGTGGGACATGCCCGGAACACCTCAGCAGCAAGGCGTCCGGGGGGCATCCTTACCAGATCAACCTGTCAACCAAGACAACCCCACACCATCCAGAGCCTTAAGGAGATCTGGGCGGATCTCATCTACCCCCGGGGCCCGGCCGCCGCGGAGCTTTTTAACTACCTCAGCAACCTCGGCCCCAGAGATAGGAGCACCCATCCCCGATTCCAGAGGCCCTGCTTCCTCCTCGGAAGACGTGTTGGTGGGATTGAGGAGGTCTTCAAAGTACTCTCCCCACCGATCCACAACGTCCTGAGTTGAGGTCAGCAGCACCCCATCTCTACCGTAAACGGTGTTGATGGCACACTGCTTACCCCTCCTCAGTCGCCGGATGGTGGACCAGAATTTCTTTGAAGCCGTCTGAAAGTCGTTCTCCATGGTCTCGCCGAACTTCTCCCAAACCCGGGCCTTTGCCTCAGCGACCACCGAAGATGCGTTTCGCTTCGCCCACCAATACCTGTCAGCTGCCTCAGGAGTCCCACAGGCCAAAAAGGCCCAGTAAGACTCCTTCTTCAGCTTGACAGCATCCCTCACCACTGGTGTCCACCAGCGGGTTCGGGGATTGCCGCCCCGACAGGCACCGATGACCTTGCGACCACAGCTCCGGCCTGCAGCTTCGACAATGGAGGTGCGGAACAGAGTCCATTCTGACTCAATGTCCCCCACCTCCTCCGGAACCTGAGAGAAGCTCTGCCGGAGGTGTGAGTTGAAGCTCTCTCTAATGGAGGGATCTACCAGACGTTCCCAGCAGACCCTCACAGATCGTTTGGGCCTGCCAGGTTTGACCAGCTTCTTCCCCCACCATCTGAGCCAACCCACTACCAGGTGGTGATCAGTTGACAGCTCCGCCCCTCTCTTCACCCGAGTGTCCAAAACATGTGGCCGCATGTTTGATGAAACGATTATAAAGTTGATCATCGAACTTCTGCCTAGAGTGTCCTGGTGCCACGTGTGCATGTGGACACTCTTACGTTTGAACATGGTGTTCGTTACTGACAATCCGAGATAAGCACAGAAGTCAAGCAACAGAACACCGCTCGGGTTCTGATCGGGGGGGTCGTTCCTCCCAATCACCCCACTCCAGGTCTGACTGTCGTTGCCCACGTGAGCGTTGAAGTCTCCCAGGAGGACTATGGAGTCTCCGGGGGGAGCCCTCTCCACCACTCTCCCCACAGACGCCAAAATGCATGTGCATAGCAACAAATGACAGTGAGGAACCGTCCCCCCACCCGAAGGCGGAGGGAAGCCACCCTTTCGTCCTCCGGGGAGAACCCCAACACACCAGGAGCTGAGCTGGGGGGCAATAAGTATGCCCACACCGGCACGGCGCCTCTCACCTGGATCAACTCCAGAATAGAACAGGGTCCAACCCCTGTCAAGAAGGCTGGTTCCAGAGCTTGTTCTTTATTGTTCTTTGCTTATTTATAATTTTAGTTCCTATTACATACTATTTGCTAATTGATTTTAAACAAATCACACAAAAATACGCAACAATTTTTCATCGTCCTGTTTTGTCCATGTGTTTTGGACAGTGTAAATGAAACTTTTCTGGTGGACCATTATGTCAAAAAAATGCTGTGAAGCACAAAAGATACTAACATAAAATCAATGATAATATTATAAAAAGTAAGAAACGATTAGTATTCTTCCACCCTATCGGAATCGTTGAATTTGGCTTTGCTTGAAAAATATATTCCATTAAAATTCAGAAGACTTGATCGAAATGGAAACTTGTAAATACAAATGTACAGTACTTGGGGAAAAGGACCACTATAGGCTACCGTTTCAATGAATTATAATTATTTGACAAGTGTTGATTGGTTTGGGCGTTACATGGTTAAATGCACATTTAATGTACAGGATGAACTGGTTACAGAACATTCAATTCGAAATGGAATGGAGACTAAATGGAGATTTTTTAAATGGAAATTCCAAGAATATTGTCTGTACTGAAACATAAATTTGTTTTTATTGCGTGTGTTTTTTTGGGGTTTCTACATTCTGTGCAGGTCAGAGGAAAGAATAATGTACACGGCTTTCTCTGCTCTTGCCCGTAAAGATCGCTGAATGATCAAATCTTGAATCAAAAAAGAGCTTTACGTTGGAATTTAATTCATACATTTTGTTTTGTGTAAAGTTGTAATGTTTTTTTGGTTCCCAGAAGAGAGATAAATGCTCCCAATAATAGCTGCATTCTCTCTGTTTTGTTACTAAATGTTAAAATTGCTGAAAAGGTTTATAAATTTCTTTGAAAAAATTTCTTTGCATTGCTCCAAATAATCAGTAATTGTTCTAATCAAATGTATTTACTGCATTTGATCCGCTAAACATTTGACTTGCATTTTTAAAAATGTATTGTATAATACATATACATATATAATACAATACATTGAATTATACAGTAATTGGTATGAATAAATTAATAATTTTCTATATCTATATTGTTATTTCTATGAGGATTAAAATAAAAAAATTTTGTTTTAGTATTTAATAGGTTTTTTAATATATATCCTATACATTGAAAATATAATAATATTATAAAGCTAAACTTTTTCTGTTGCCCTTCTGTTTTGAAAATATTTTGCAGTTGTTTTAAATGTTTGAAAAAAAAAAAAA
>CM051507.1:2556392-2568643 GCA_028031935.1 Paedocypris micromegethes
AAAAAAAAAAAAAAAACAAGTCAAGATATATTTCACCAATTTTCTCTGGCTGTTCTGTTCAGTAAATCTGGTAAGTTTTGAATTTCTGACCGTGTGTTTTGGGCAACAATGTACTTTGTGATTTGTGACATTTCTAAATACATTTCAGGACACGTCAACCTTCCTGGCATCTCCACCAACAAAATCCATGACTAGTAAAGTCAAGAAGGATTGTTCTCATACATTATAAAACACCCAGTGACATCCAAAAGAAGGCGTGGACTAAAAGATGGGCGGGGCTTCACCTGTCAGGTACTAATCTCAAAGAGTCACCTATACATTGATGGATCTACAGTACATAGTCACTCTTGACAGCAATCATCTTCTAAACATGTCATTTTATGTATGCAGTAATGTAAAATGAAACAAGTTGTTTTACATATAGCTCTTTTCATAGTCATAAACACTTTCCAAATTGCTACATAGTATGTGTGTCATTAAACGGCAAAAGCCAAAAAAGAAACTCGGAAAAAAAGGAGGGAGTAGCGTAGCCACCAGCGCTCTAAGATAAAAAACTGCTCAATGTTCAATCTATCAAACGTCATGTTCAAGAACCAGGTGTGAAACCAACTTTGAGTGTTTTTTGTAGTTTGTTTATTTTTTTTTTAAATTATATTCATTTCTATAGCATTATCAAAATAAAAGCTCCCTCCATTGTTTTAAGGATTTCCAACACAACCCCATCTGTAGTTTATTTTTATTTATTAATTCATGTGTTTGCATAACAAACAGAAACATTTATTTGTCTATTTATTTTTGCATTTTCGTCAAAACTAAAAACTAAAAGCCGCCCATCAGAGTTGTTTAAGGTAAAAATGTCATAACTGGAGTTTGGCTGGTCTTCTGTCCGAGCCATAAAGGGCTTGACTACTCGGGCATTAAATTCCGAAGCAACATTCCAAGTGTGAGGAAAAATTCAGTGGGAATTAGACTGGAATCTCAAGCTTGCCGGGCAAAGCCTGCTGTAAATCGGATCAGATCGCCTCAAGCTCCAGCCTTCATCACTTCACATCCACTCACACCTTCACCGTGTGTCTTTCTGCTGTCAAGTTGTTTTTTCGCTCTCAGTTACAATCTGGTGTTTCTCGAGATTTATAACCACAATGTGATTGGATGGCTGATTGACTTGTGTTTCTAAACTTAACCTGGAAAAACTCTTTTCTGCCCAGACAATCTCCTAAGCCGAGCCGCTGACATGTTCCAGCATCTGAGAGATCAAAAAGCAACGTCGTAATTTTTATCAGATGATCTATTTGTATGTAATGTCTGCTCTTTGAAGGGTTCGAGTCTGCAGTTCTAGAATCCTTTGGAATTGTAAGTACGTCCTGTGGATTGATCTGTGGATAATCCTGTGCTTCCTGTGGAGAAGTGATGCCTGAAATGAAAGGTATATATCCATTGTCCGTAACTAATGATCATTATTGAATTGATATTTCAAACGCTATTGAAAATTGAGCTAGCTTAGTTTTTTTTTATTAATTCAGTTTCATACCTGGGTATGATGGTGGACTTTGGGAGAAAGTGAGCGAGTTTGTCAAAGTGGCCACAAGAGGCCGTATTGAAATTGTGCTCTGCATTTAACCATCCAGTGAAATTACACACACACACACACACACACACACACACACACACACACACACACACACACTCACACACACAGTGAAGTGACACAAACCTGGAGCAGTGGGCAGCCTCATGTCGTGGGGCATGTGGCTTTAAACGTCTTGGCATTGTTCAGTCAGTCAGCAAAATATTTTAATACATGTATGACTGTGCTATCAGTAGCGGTGTTCATGAAAAAAGTTCAGTACTGGATATGTAGTGTATATATAAAGTGAGACTCAAACTCCCTACGCATCAGCACCAGCAGCAGGGACAGGTTCATCAGACGCTCCAGCACCAGGGACAGCGCCCAGACTTCTCTATTCTGACTTTATAATTCACAAATATCACTTTATTACTCACAATCTGGACTTTATAACTGGCAATTTTAACTTTATATTGTTAAAACTTAATTTTTGACATAATAACTTGCAATTCTGACTTTATAATTTGCAGTTCTAACTTTACTACTTGATTTTTTACTTAACTCGCAATTATGACTTTATAACTTGCATTACTGACTTTACATTTCACAGTTCTGACTTTATAACTCGCAATTCTGACTTTATAACTGGCAATTCTAACTGTATGATTTGCATTTTTTACTTTAAATATACAATATAAGACCCGTCAAAACGGAAGAAAAGGAAAAACTAAACGAGGAACAACACGCAACACACACCAACTCACAATAACTGTAACACTGCCATAAGTTATCATTATTATTAAAACTAAACGCTGCACTAAATGAATTTATTTACGTAGTAGGTGATAAACCGATATTATAAAGTGATATTTGTGAATTATAAAGTCAGAATAGAGAAGTCTGGGCGCTGTCCCTGGTGCTGGAACGTCTGATGAACCTGTCCCTGCTGCTGGTGCTGATGCGTAGGGAGTTTGAGTCTCACTTTATATATACACTACATATCCAGTACTGAACTTTTTTCAGGAACACCGCTACTGATAGCACAGTCATACATGTATTAAAATATTTTGCTGACTGACTGAACAATGCCAAGACGTTTAAAGCCACATGCCCCACGACATGAGGCTGCCCACTGCTCCAGGTTTGTGTCACTTCACTGTGCGTGTGTGTGTGTGTGTGTGTGTGTGTGTGTGTGTGTGTGTGTGTGACTTCACTGGATGGTTAGTGGCCACATTGACAAACTCAATCACATTCTCCCAAAGTCCACCATCATACCCAGGTATGAAACTGAATTAATTAAAAAAAAAAACTAAGCTAGCTCAATTTTCAATAGCGTTTGAAATAGCAATTCAATAATGATCATTAGTTAAGGACAATGGATATATACCTTTCATTTCAGCCACCAGTAAAAATGTAAAGAATTTTTTTGCATCACTTCTCCACAGGAAGCACAGGATTATCCACAGATCAATCCACAGGACGTACTTACAATTCCAAAGGATTCTAGAACTGCAGACTCGAACCCTTCAAAGAGCAGACATTACATACAAATAGATCATCTGATAAAAATTACGACGTTGCTTTTTGATCTCTCAGATGCTGGATCATGTCAGCGGCTCGGCTTAGGAGATTGTCTGGGCAGAAAAGGGTTTTTCCAGGTTAAGTTTAGAAACACAAGTCAATCAGCCATCCAATCACATTGTGGTTATAAATCTCAAGAAACACCAGATTGTGACTGAGAGCGAAAAAACAACTTGACAGCAGAAAGACAGCAGGCTTTGCCCGGCAAGTTTGAGATTCCAGTCTAATTCCCACTGAATTTTTCCTCACACTTGGAATGTTGCTTCGGAATTCTATCCCAGAGAAGTCAAGCCCTTTATGGCTCGGACAGAAGACCAGCCAAACTCCAGTTATGACATTTTTACCTTAAACAACCCTGATGGGCGGCTTTTAGTTTTTCGTTTTGACGAAAATGCAAAAATAAATAAACAAATAAATGTTTCTGTTTGTTAAGCAAAAAAAAATGGGTTGGGTTGGAAATCTTTAAAACAATAGAGGGAGCTTTTATTTTGATAATGCAATATAAATGAATATAATAAAAAAAGCACTCAAAGTTGGTTTCACTCCTGCTTCTTTAACATGATGTTTGATAGATTGAACATTGAGCTCTTTTTTTAACGTAGAGCGCTGATGGCTACGCTACTCCCTCCTTTTTTGTACTGTAGATCCATCCATCCATCAGATATGACTTTTTGAGATTAGTACCGACAGGTGAAGCCCCGCCCCTCTTTTAGTCCACGCCTCCTTTTGGATGTCACTGGGTGTTTTATAATGTATGAGAACAATCCTTTTTGACTTTACTAGCCATGGATTTTGTTGGTGGAGATGCCAGGAAGGTTGACGTGTCCTGACACATATTTAGAAATGTCACAAATCACAAAGTACCTTGTTGCCCCAAACTGATACGAAACACAGGGTGAGATTTTCAAAACTTACCAGATTTAGTGAACAGAACAGCAAGAGTAAATTGGTGAAATATATCTTATCTTGTTTTTTTTTTTTTTAATATAACAGCAAACATTTAAAACAACTGCAAAATATTTTCAAAACAGAAGGGCAACAGAAAAAGTTTAGCTTTAAAATATTATTATATTTTTAATGTAAAGGATATATTTAAAAAATCTATTAAATACTAAAACAAAAATATAATATTTAAATTCTCATAGAAATAACAATATAAATATAGAAAATAATTCATTTATTTATACCATATACTGTGCAATTCAATGTATTGTATCATACTATACATTTTTAAAACTGCAGGTCAAATTTTTAGCGTATCAAACGCAGTAAATACGTTGAAACAATAACTGAAAATTTGGAGCAAGGCAATTGCATTTTTCAAAGAATTTTCTAAACCTTTTCAGCAATTTTAACATTTAGTAACAAAACAGAGAAAAGGCAGCTACTATTGGGAACATTTATCTCTCTTCTGAAAACCAAAAAACAAAATGTATGAATTAAATTCCAAAGTAAAGCTCTTTTTTGATTCAAGATTTGATCATTCAGCAATCTTTACGGGCAAGAAAGCCGTGTACATTAATCTTTCCTCTGACCTGCACGGAATGTAGAAACCCCAAAAAAACACACGCAATAAAAACAAATTTATGTTTCAGTACAGACAATATTCTTGGAATTTCCATTGAAATAATCTCCATTTAGTCTCCATTCCATTTCGAGGTGAATGTTCTGTAACCAGTTCATCCTGGTTCATTGCTCAGCAACGTTCATCAATGTACATTTAACCATGTAACGCCCAAACCATTCAACACTTGTCGAATAATAATAATAATAATAATAATTGAACCTTTATTAGTCCCTAGTTATAATTCATTGAAACGGTAGCCTATAGTGGTCCTTTTCCTCCCCAAGTACTGTACATTTGTATTTACAAGTTTCAATTTGGATCAAGTCTCCTGAATTTTAATGGAATATATTTTTCAAGCAAAGCCAAATTCAACTATTTTGGTAGGGTGGAAGAATACTAATCATTTCTTACTATTTATAATGTTATCATTGATTTTAAGTTAATATCCTTTGTGCTTCACAGCATTTTTTGACGTAATGGTCCACCAGAAAAGTTTCTTTTACACCGTCCATTGTAGCCATTTAAAAACACATTAGGTGGACAAAACAGGACGATGAAAAATTGTTGTGTATTTTTGTGTGATTTGTTTAAAATCAATTAGCAAATAGCATGGAATAAGAACAAACATTATAAATAAGCAAAGAACAAAAAAAAACAGCATTTGCTAAACTTGTATAACCTTTTATACTTTTATTAGCCAACTTTGTAAATAATGACTATATATTGTTTTAATGTAAGATGCATAAAACTAAATTGTAACTGGATGGTTTTCATCACATAGAGTTATATGTAACAAAGTTCCACTGTATCAACTCTGATACACACATTTTTTTTCAACATTTTAAAAACAAAATTATTATTCATAATATAAAAAAACAGGATACTGTTCCTATTGAGTTTTTAATCATATTTTGAATTTTATTTTTAAAATAACCTTTTCATAACTGGCAATGTTCTTCCTTAAAACATTTTAAAAGTTTCTTTACTGTGAAATCTGTCCCACAGTGAAAATTTATTTAGGTATTTAGGCCCCCTGCTGTACAATCTAAGCACGGCAAGAGTCTAATTAAATAGTTATTTCAAAACGAAAATAATTATCTCACAGAGGGCTTAAAAATTCACGTATCACAATTGTCCCCAATGGGTTAAAACAAAAAGCCCATCTCAACATTCTGGAAATAGTCTCGCCACTCCACGTATGTGTTGTTAATCACCGTCGACCTACACAGTCAAACGTACCACAGCTTAAAGCAATTTTCTCTGTATTTTCCATACCCTCTGTCTTCTGATCTGGAGAAGCTCCAGCATGAAATAATAATAAAAAAGTGGCATTTTTCCACCAATACCAGGTGAGAGAAAGACGCCTTTCTACCGCCCTTTCAGCTCTGGACTTCTGTGCTATAAAAGTGATGTGGACGTGACTCAGGACGCCTCAGCATCACCTGTGCTCTCATCCAACAATGCTGCTCAAACTCACCGTCCTGATGCTCTGCGTCCAAGCGGCGAGACTCAGAGCGATGCTCGGTAAGACTGACCGCTTACTTCGCCATGTTCTGCAACACGTTACTACCAGAGGTAGAAGCTACTTGAGTAAATGTACTTTGTTACTTTACTTAAGTATGTTTTCGGGTACTTTGTGCTTGTACTGAGTATCAAAAACATAAGCAACTTTTACTCTCTACTCCACTGCATTTCTGCTTGAGTAACACTTACCGCTATTCGTTACATTTTGATTGTGCGTGACGAACCATAATCGATTTTTATCGCGGTTCATTTCTGAGCAAACGAGACGATTTTGCCATTTTTAGTCTGCTGACGATACTGGAAGCTTTTTGTTCTTTATTTATTTTGTTTTACCATTTTTGAAACATGGAGGTGTTACATTTTGTTTCTGTATTAGAAAACAAAACCTCATGAATAGAATCACATTTATTTGTTTTATTTTAGCCTAAATTCAGTATGAGTAAAATAGTTACTTAAAAAACGACACTTTGCTACTTTGACTCAATAGTGTTGACTTTTCACTTGTATTGGAGTAACTTCTACAGCACGTATCTGTACTTTGACTTAAGTGTTGCTCTTCGCACCTCTGGTGATCACTAGTTTTCCACTCTTTCAGACACAGAGCCGCGTGGAGGAAGAGGCGAGGAGGTGATGGGGAGGCTGGGAGAGGAACCGTGCGCTCTGCACTCCATCCTGCTGCAGGTGCGAGACCTCGGGCTGGGCTACGAGTCGGACGAGGCCGTGCTGTTTAAGTACTGCGGCGGGACGTGCCCTCGCCCGGCCTCCAACCACCACCTCACGCTGGCACACCTCCTGCAGAAGGGAAAGCTGCAGCGGACCGAGCCTTGGCACGACCGACCCTGCTGCCGCCCCACTCATCACGAGGACACGGCCTTCCTGGACCAACACCATCGCTGGCACAAGCTGGAGAAGCTGTCGGCCGGGGGCTGCGTCTGCACGGGGTAGAGAGGAACGTGGAGAACAGTGGCAGTGTAGATAAGAGACGCAGGAGTTTGTGGCCGATTGCCCACTTTTTTTGTCATTTATCACAATATTCAGGTAATGACTTATTGAGTTTTCCATCATGATGACGAAATGTGATGGGGTTTCTGTTTAGTGAGCGAGATGAATGAGATATTTATGTAAGTTATTTATTTATTGCGGTTTCATATTGTAAATGAATGTGCAATTCTTATTAAAGAGTCAAGCCACTTTGTTGTTGTTGTTGTTGTTGTTGCTGACTACAGTTTTACAATAAATTGTGTATTAATTCAATATTTACTAACAAAAACACATTGTATATAAGCCTATATACAAAATCAATTTTGAAACATTAATGCAGGATAGTTACTTTGAATGCAACATTATGTGCATATACAGTATATACGTATATACTGTATGTGCAGTATACAATATATTCTTTCTAACTCTGTACTTAATTATATTATTCTATTCAAATTCAAATTCAAAATACCGTACTTTATTAATCCTCCAGGGGGAAATTGTTTTTTGGTTACAGTTGCTCATACAAAAGAGAAATATAATAATAAAAAACAAAATAATAAAAATGTACATCTGCATAAAATATTCAGTATAATACAAATAAGTAAAAAGTGACTAACAATAATTAGTAAATGGTATCTTCTTACCAGTAAATGGTAAGACCTTTTGTCTTACAAAATGATGATGTAAATATTCCTGAAAAATGTCTTATTTATTATTGTTCGTTTATTATTGAAAGTGTACTTGCAGATTTAATTAAAAATCCAGCTTCTCAATTTCATTTTTGGTGAATAAAATTAAGCATTTTTTATTAAATTATTTGAAGAAATTTATATTTAAATACACTTTTATGCAAAATGTCAAATGTGGCCAAAACACAAGTGTGAAACATGCTTTAAATGCAACATTAAATACATGTCTAACTTTTCTATATGTCGTGATTATAAATTATAGTCTTTGTAATATGACATGTTATGCTAATATTCTATCTTCATTGTCCATATTAGCAATTAAAAAGAGTTCTGATTTTAAAATAATTTAAAAAAGGAAATGACATTATAAAAACATCTTTGTTTATTTTTTCTGACATAAATAGAAACATTGTGCTCATACAAAAATTACATTGAATCCAGCGAGTCCACTTTGACATCATCAGTCACAGTCTCAGGCTCCGCCCCCCACACCTGAACACACCCCTCCATTGAAGTCAAAAGCAGAGGCTTTGTAGGATGGAAAGACAACGACTGGACCACAGCCTGTCCAACACGGAGCTTTAAGGTCAGAGAGCCCTGTAGGAATCACACAGATTCATTTAACACAGAGTCAAATAATCTGAATATTTGAAAAAGTAAACCGGCTAGTTGAAGTCACCTCCACCAGATCCCAGAAGTAAACATGGCCGTCCTCTGAACAGCTGATAACGTTGGTGTCTTTATCAGACAGACAGCAGTCCAGCTTATACCCTTTATTCAGATGACCCGTGTATCTGTACATGGTGAATACACAGATAAGAAACCATAATTAAATCATATTTCATGGCGTATCCAAGAGCTGCACAATTAATCATTTAAAGATCGCAATCTCGATTAATTTTAGTACCTGAAAAAGGATTTTATTCTGAAGTGTGTGTGTGTTTACACTCAGCAAACCACACACAGCAAACATCTACAGTTGAGAACAAAATTATTAGCCCCCATAAAATAATCATTGTTTGAAAAGTATTTCAAAAGTGCTTTTAAACAGAGCTAATAATTCTGTCCTCAACTGTACATAATACTGTACTTTGGAATGTTTATTTTTATTACGTTTCAACATTACTTTTACATTATATTATATTATATTTTTCATTCAATTTATTTATAATTAAAGCAATTAGTAATATGTGTTATTATATTGCTGTTTGACAACCTGATTTTCAGGGTTGGATATTTAAAATAATAAAATATCCAGAAAGAATCGTGATCTTTATTCTAAGCAAAAAAATCGTGATTCTCATTTTATCCAGAATCGTGCAGCTCTAGCATATCCTTACTCTCCCAGCATCTCTCCAGAGCTCTTGTCCAGCAGTCGCACCACCGAGTCCAGACTGGAGACTAGCGTGCACTGACCATCACGACTGAAACACACACACGTGATGGGACCTGTGCAGCACACACACACACACACACCCATGAAACATCGCAGGACACACACACGTGCGCAACTGTTGTGGCTCAACTCACTTCCAACATAATCCACATGGAGTTGTCCCATTCTCAGGTCGTAACGTCTTACTCTTCCATCCACTGACCTGTAAAAGAATAATGTCGAGATTAAAAACGTACTGTATTTACGCAAATTAAAGCACAGAACGCAAATTGGAATTTCGCGTTAAAATCCCAGTCTTAGAACTGCTTATTTAAAATGTGGGCAAAAATATAAGCGCCCATTTTTACATATTCCAAGTCAGGAGCATTAAAATATAAACGCAAATACGCCGTCTTTATGCTGCGGTGCATTTGTGTTGTGTCCTCTTTTCTTTCTTTAAATAGTGGTGCTTTATTGGCTCAAAAACTCTCTAAATACAATAATTAATAATGGAACAGACAGAGTCGACAAATCTGGTAGATCAGCACTAATGGCTAGAAACTACGTCAATGAGTATTAACTATGTTAATAAGAAAGAAAACGTTCGAAAACAAAGAACACAGGCAAAGAGTCAAAACCAGGGTACAAACACAATCAAAACGCTCGATCTGCTGCACAGAGCAAAACAATACAATACAAAACAATGCTACAATCATCTTAACACACTCCAATTACTAGATTAATAGATATTTTAAAAAAAAAAAAAACCCGGAAAAAAACAACATGGAAGTCATACGAGTCAAGTTTTTTTTCTTTTTTAGTGTTTTTAAGAAAAGTACTTTGCCAGAAATGTTAGGGTTTTTAAAAATGTTTTATTTTGTGCCTTAAAGTCCAGGGTTGTGCTTATATTCCCATAAATACGGTGTTTTAACCGTTTCATGCTCTGATTAATATAACCTCACCCAGTCAGGACTTCATGCTGCGATACTTTCAGGCTGCTGATGCTGTCCCGAGCCTCGTCCAGGATCTGGATCGGCTCCATCCGCCTGGATCTGGTGTCCCAACATCGGACGGTTCCATCAAACGAGCCTGTGACCGACACACGTAGAGTTTTCTCCATGGAGACCATTTTATAGCTGATTTGTCCAGTTAGACTTACCAGACAACATCACACTGGCCTCTTCATTAAACTGCACACAGTTCACTTTCTAGGGGAAAATCACAAACAATGCACCTATATATTACATACAAAGTTATATTTATAAAGATTATCTTATCTTGTAGTGTATACACACACACAGCATACAAATCTCTGCTTGTGTGTATGTGTGTGAGTGAGTGAGTGTGTCTGTGTGTATGTATAATGAATTAATGAATGACTTTATTTATCCCACTAAGGGGAAATTTCTTTAGTTATTCAGCAGCAACAGGGAGAAGTAAAGATTTTATATACATTATCTGCCACTGTATATATTTTGAACGTATTGTGCTGTGCACATTTTTCTTTTTGTATTATGTTGTATATATTATTTTACGGTATTTTTTGTATTCTTGCCTCAGTTTTAGTACGTTTCTTGATACAACTGTTTACGGTTTACCTTTGTATCATATTAAGAAATATTGTATTATCTATATTCTGTTTTATTCAGCGTGTATGAGACACTCATTGTATGAGACATTCCCTTTTCTTCCACCAAACGGAGTAGCGTTCCTAATTTCATTGTAATCTAGTGAAACAATGTTGTTAGCAAAAACATGCTTTGTTTGAAATTAAGCAGAGTCAGAGCAGAGTTTTCCTTCAGAGCAGAGCAAATCGAAGCCAGAAAGAAAATTAAAACTATATGGAACCAAAAAAATGTACATATGATGATTTATGCAAACAAAAGTCATATCTAATAGTTAAAAAATAAACTTGTTGTTTCTACACGAGACTGATTCTCATGATAATCTCTGCGAGTCTATTAAACTTACTTGACCCTACAAAATGTACAAAAGTTGTCCATGCTTCAATCTGATAGGCCGAGGCTACCCAATCACAAAGCAGCTCATTAACATTCAAGATGAAAATTCCTGATAGGTGTAACTACTAGTTGCTGTGATTGGCTCTCCGTGACCAAGCAAAAGAAAGGCATTTAAAGATGAATGGATGAATAGAAAATCGTTTTTGTAAACTGCAGCATTATTAAGCGTCTTACCCCTGCATGTCCACGGAGTTTCCGCGTCACCTGTCCAGAAGCAACGTCCCAGAGAATCACCGTCTTGTCTGAGCTGCAGGAGCACAACTGACTGTTGTCGAAGGAACTGCAAGCACAAGGAACGCACACGTCAGCGGTTCATTGCTCATACTTCACGTCCCTAACTCACCTGTCCACGTCCAGGACCTCGTATCCATGACCGGTGTACGTCTTCAGGGGAGTTTCATGTGTAAGGCTCCACAGCTTCAGAGATTTATCACCTCCACAGGTCAAAAAGTAGTTTCCGTCGACTAGATGAGGAAAAAAAAGGTGAGAAGGAATGAAAATGCTTAGAGAGGGGTGAGAGAGATGGGGGGAAAAAGATGAGAGAGGGAGTTCTTTTTTTGTAAAAGTATAGAGGCATGAATAATTGATACAATGCGGCATAAACTACATATATATTTTGAACATAAATGGTTTTTTAAAGTAAATTGTGCAGTGTAATCGTTTGAATCAGATGAAAGGGGCAGTCAGAGAACGAGTGGGGGAGATAGAGGGGGGGGGTGAGAGAAAGGGGGAGTAGTAAAAGAGTGGTAGTTGGAGAGTCAGAGAGAAAGAGGAGAGAGTCATGGGAGAAAGAGTATAGAAAGAGGGACAGACAGAAATTAGATGAGAAACAGAGAAAGACAGAGGAAGAAAGAGGGAGAGTCAGGAAAATAACAGGAAAGAGAGGGGTGGGTTGAAAACAGAATAAAGGAGAGGAAAAAAAAAATATATATATATATATATA
>CM051507.1:2568663-2599186 GCA_028031935.1 Paedocypris micromegethes
GAGAGAGAGAGAGAGAGAGACAGAGAAAGACAGAGAGAGAGAGAGAGACACACACACAGAGAGAAAGCGAGAGAGAGAGACACACACACACACAGTGAGAGAGAGAGAGATACAGAGAACGAGACAGAGAGAAATAGAGAGAGATACACAGAGAGAGACAGAGAGAGGGAGAGACAGAGAGAGAGAGAGATACAGAGAAAGAGACACACACAGAGAGAGAGAGAGAGAGAGAGAGAGAGAGAGAGAGAGAGAGAGAGAGAGAGAGAGAGAGAGAGAGAGAGAGACAGAGAGACAGACACACACAGAGAGAGAGACACACAGAGAGAAAGAGAGAGATACGAGAGAAAGAGACAGACAGCAAGAGAAAGAGAGAGACTCATAACATACTTCATATACAATTACAAACACATTACAAAATTAGTGTAATAATTGAAGATACATTCATTAGACGCCTGCTTTACGAGCTTCAGTTAATAGACCAACCTGAGAAAGAACATTTCATGTAAGAGTTAATCAAACTTTTTTTCTGCACAGTACTGACCGTTGAAGCGCACGGCTCGTACGGCGCCCTGCTTACAATCCACCGCGCGCCACAGATGATGCGGGATCTGGGGTCCTTGCGGACGAGGCAGCGGAAACGCCATGACTTCACTTGAAATTTTTTAATTTAGAAATAAAGCATAAGGCTTTGTGCACGCTCATGTCAACAGAGAAGCGCAGCGCGTCCAATTGCTACACCAGCGAGAGTACGTTAAGTTTCAGGTGTTTGGTTGCACAGCGCCACCTGCTGGTTTGGAGCGAAATGTGCTCATTCTGAACGCCAATATTATATGTAAAAAATGTTTTTGCTAATTTCGTTTGCACTGACTGTGTGAAGTATTACAGAGAGCTTGCTCTTATTCCGATATTGTCTTTAAACAAAATTCTGTACAGGAAAAGATATTCAGATCAAAAAAAATTCCCAAAACAACAATCTTTTTTTACAACTTTATTCCACACGCAACTTGGTGTACTTGGGTGCTTATCAATACGAATAATCACACAAGCCGTTCCAAAAACTACGCATTTACTGATTGTACAAAAAAAAAATCAACTTAATAAAAAAAGCCTCCATTACTGTGCATTATCATTTTGCTTAACATAGCAAAAAATCTCTCAAGAACACAATAAGAGTAAAAGAAAAAAAGAAGTAAAATATGACATGAACCACCTAACTTTCAACAAACTGCAGTTTGAAATGTGTTTATATGGGATTTGAGCAGTACTGTGTGAGACAAAACAAGCATTGGAAATTAAAACGAACCGGAAGCCAAAATAATATACATAGTCAATAAATGAGTTATTTCTTCTTGCCCTTGCTCGGTTTGGCAAGAAGTGCGGGATCAATCTGATCTGGACCGAGTCCCCTGATGGAGAACAGTCGAGCGGCTCGCTCCGGCAAGGTTCCTCCACACTTCATCCCTCTCTCCATCAGCTCCTTCTTCAACCGGTCCAGACCCAACGCCTCCAACTCCTCCACGCCACTGACCGACAGCAGATCCAGTGGACCGGCCACCTAAACCAAAGTGATGCAGGAGTCAGCATCCAAACAAACCCTCACATGAAGCTCGTGATCCCACCTGTTCTTGGTTCTTGTGACTCTCCTGGGACTCTGGAACCTTCTCGATCACAGCTTCTTCAGCACAGACCTTCTCCTCCTCTTTCTTCGGTGGCTCTTCTCGAGGTTGTTTTGGAGAAGGAGGTGCGAGGCTTTTTGCTTGATCCGGAGGTTGTTTGCTCTCGCTGCCACATTTTGGCTTGAATGTCGTGGGAATGTCACCGCCGCAGGAAGCATCAGACGTGGACTGTGAAACCTCGCTGTCGCTGTCATCACTGCCTTCACAAGAGCTGCTCATTTCATCCAGTCCCCCCATTTCCATCCTACGGAAATGACAAAGATGTATATTAAAGCACACATCTTGCATACAGTAAAACTACTTCGCGGTTCGACTATGGCGGATTTTTTTTCTTTATTACATATATTCGCGGATTCATTTTTTCCCCGACTGTATCTTGGCGGAGGATGCTCGCAGACCGCCGCCGGACGCGTCTCACCGCGGAGAAGCCAATCGCTATGTCGGACGTCTCCCCGCAACCACTCCCGCCCGATCCTCCCTTTCACACCCTTTGGAAATGAATTTCTCAGCCGGGACGACGCGTGCGGCGGGGAGATGTTTGTTAACATTACTTTAATAAAGAATATTACTTGAAAAAAGTGTTTCAAAAGTCTGAATAAGTGTTAAATAAATATGTAAACGATGTTTCTCCACTTTGCAGAAATTCACCTATCGCGGTCGGGCTTGGAACGTATCTACCGCGATAAACGAGGGATTACTGTATATGCATCAACTTTATTGATCCCAGTTTTTTTTTTGATCCAAAAACCAGCCACTAGTGACAATAACAATTACCGTAAAAAATTATTAGGAAAAAAGAATTTGCGTATTTACGAGAATATAAGTGCTCCTTGATTTTTCAGGGACAAAATATTATTTAAAAATAAATAATCAAATTTCTTGCAAAATAAATTTCTTGCAAAATTCAGTTACATTTCTCCTAATATGTATACATATATATATATATATATATATATATATATATATATATATATATATTTGTTTAACAAACCTAGTGACTTGAATAATGGTTTACTAGATTTAAAACAAAAGAAACCTATTCTACTGATTAGATGAGACGATTAAAATTGTGAAAAGCGCCTTACAAATGCTCAGAACTTGATTAGAACCTCCCAGAATCCCAAGCGGCTTTCTCCCATGACCCTTTGCACGTCAGTCAGAAACGTTTATAAGGTCTTTATCAGACGTATTTATTAGAAGTATTGGTGGATGCTCTTTTTTTGTCGTCTCTGTTTCAATATTACTGATTCTATTTGCTTTATTTTTATTTCCTCCAGTGTTAATTAGCATATATGCAAAAAAAGCATACATACATGTTTACATTTACGTGCATATTGGAACGTAAGCATCCCTTGAGTTTTTGAGCGTCTAAACTTGGGAAAAAAAGGGATGCTTATACTTGCGTAAACACGGTATAGGAAGATCAACACACCAAAAACATTTCTTTTTGGCTTTCTTTTGGCTGTCGCTCACAGTCGGACGCTTGCGGCTCGGCCCTTCTTCTGCCTGCACAAGGCCACTGGAAGACGCCTGCATCCCTGAAAATCACACAGAGTTTAGTATTTAACATCCACTTCAGTCCAGTGGAGTGAATAGTGGTTTGAACCTTTCAGCACGGAGTCCTCCAGTCTCTCCGACAGGCCGTGACACTGCTGCTCATACTCCGTGTCGGTGAAGTAATGCTTCGGCTCAGCCAGTTTCCTCTGAATTTTCTCCAGGCGACGTTGCTCTTTTTCTGCTTCCCGGTCGGACTGCTTTTTCAACCAGTCGGCCATCCTGAAACAAGGACCCGGTTCAACCTGCCATCTATTGCATTGATGCTGTGATGAATGGAGTTCAAGAAATTAAAGAAGAAAATAATATAGAATTTGGGATGGTAATATAAATGAAAAATATAAGTGGGGAAGTCCTGATCATATCAAGCCTGATTTGGCAATCAGTGTAAGGGCAACACCCATTATAAACTAGTACCAAGTCGAAACACAAAAATGTGAAGCAATCTGATTCAATAAGGAAACGTCTCCCTCATCATTATTAGATACATTATATAGAAAACAATGTTATATTCTGTTACATAACACACTGTAACATTTGCACAAACTATTTATTGTCTTCAGTGTTTACAAAAAATAAAATCTAAACTTTTCAGCCACTTTTTCCATTTCTGGGTCATGAGGAAATTTCCAGACTCCAATTCTTCTAAAGGCATATTCTGGATAGTGGTGGGAAACTGGAGACCCAGCGGAAACACACAACAAGCTCAGAAAAATGCAAACTTTCAAATAGACGTCAAACTTGCACATTGAGTCTCAAGGGATCCTGCACTACACACTGCTCCACCGACCTACCCCAAAATGCCAAAAAACAGCTTTATCAGTTCTCTAATGTTAAAAAAAAGAAAAAATTAAATAAATTACTGTAGTTGTGCTCACCCTTTCAAGAGAACAGAAACATCTTACAGTTAAGAATTGGGTAAGTTAATAAATGTCGACCTACTCTTTCTCGTGGTTAACATCTCGGAGTCGTCTTCCGCTCAGATCTCTGCAGGCCTCGCGGTTGGTCGTCTTCTCAATTTGGGCACCGAGAGCCCGCAGCATCGACCCAAACCCTACAGAATAAAACACACTAGTTTAGAAACTCTTGTAGGAATCAAAAGCGTTCTGATCTTTATCATGACGTCTCAACATGTGTTTACTGTGATGGTACAAACAACAGTACAGACAGACAGCATAACTAAAGGCTAGTTAGAAAGGTAGTTACCTCCTTTGCCTCCATTTAGGCGAGGCTCGATGCGATACGTCTCACCGCGCTGAACCACGTCAGTACTGTGTGATATGCGGCCATTACACTTCACGTAGAAATCACCGGAAGAAACACCCTGCAAACCAGAAATTGTATTTGCTTCGTCATCAGCTATATTAAATGGCAATATAGTTACTGCTTTGCACAAGTTACAAATTTCAGAACAGTTTAAAAAAAGAAAACACACACACACACACACAATTTTTTGATAGCAGGCAATAAATAGCAATGGAGACACAACATATCTTCTGAACATAACTTCTTGGTGAAACGTGAATAATGGATGGTAAAATATTATTTTCAGGATTAAACTGTCGTCTATCATCCTGCCAAACAGCAAAGTGTGTAAAATAGTTCTGCAGTTCATTAAATGTTTGGGTCCGAGTGACGTCACAGCGCCGTTTTTCACGTGCTACGTCGAATTATTTTAATACCCGTCAACCGTAATTTCGAGACTAAAATGCGCACCATTAATAAACCAAGAAAAACGAGTGGGTTTCTTAGACTTATTCCACAGATAACGTATTGGGATGGTGTTAATTTTAAACATTTATTAGGATTTTATGTGCGCCTATAAGTACAAAAACAATACTAGCTTCCAAACTTCTAATGCTAAAAATACGGCATTCAACACTAAAGAAAGTCTTGTAGGTCAGATTTTCGCACAACACTCTATATTTCGTCGTACAAAAGGAACACATAATAATAATAATAATGTGCTCTGCGTTTAAAAGTGAATTATATGTAAACAGTGAGGAACACACACGCACGCGCGCCATAACTCGCCCAAACACATCCCTTTGATATCATTTTCCAAAAAACTCACCTCTGGAACGCTAAAATAGTCGATAAAATCAGCAACCGTCGAGTCTGGGGCAACGGTTAGGCAAGTAAACCTCGAATTAGAAGAAATTACAAACAGATCCATGTCTTCTCACGTTTGATCGAAAGGAAGCTCGCGAAAACATCCGGGTCGCCGAGTGACGCGGGATGGCGTAAAACAGCTGAGTTTCGACGGAAAGTCAGTGGGCTCAAAAAGCGTGGATAATTGTGATTGGTGTGGTACCGTTTAGAAACACCGAGGGGCGCTGTAATTGCATTAATGACTGGCACAGAATCAGATGTGTTATCAGAGGTGAAAATGTTCGCCTGATAACAGGGTTGTTTGTGCAATTGTCAATTGGACTTATTTTTTTCATACGAATGTTTGTTTCCGTACACCGAAAAGACATGTAATGGGGGTGAAACGAGTCTACGCAAATGGGAAATATAATCAGTTTCTACGATCTTCTGATATTTTACCGATATTTACATCTGAGAAAATATTAAACTGCTACATGCATTTTTTATCGGAATGTTTTTGGCTACTACTCTTTTTTAAACTCCCCGTAAGACCATGAAATAAAATAAAATTAAAATAAAAACGGTAAACAATGATTCTAATAATAAATAAATGGCAAAATAAACTGGGTGTAATGCTGTGCAATACGGACACGTCTCAGTTTCTTTTCCGCCCCTGTATGTTAGTGGTATTTTAATTTTATTTATTTTTATATTTATGTCTCCCTCTTTTGGTTGTTCTGTTCAAGTTGTACTTACCTGTGAACAGAAGAAAATAATAAAAAAAAGTTTATTTTCCGCCTGCACTTTTTTACCGTTAATGATTTCTGTGTTCAGCCTCCATTTCCCAGAGTTCCCTGGCGCCAGTGACGTTTCATCATGGCGTCTCTCTGCAAGGTTGCACACATCGTGGGCTCGCGAGCCACATTACCGTCAAGACGCTGCGTTTTCCCCGCACTCAGACTACTACACAGCTCGGGTGCGAGCGGAGGAGACTCCAACGCTGACGACCAGTCGCCGGAAAAGACGAAAAGTGGATTTGCAGCCGCGTTTGACGCCCATTCAGACCTGCAACGGCCGGAGCGGAACCAGTCCAGGGAGACGTTCGCGTCCCTCCTGCGGAACTCCGCCTTCATCCAAATGGGCCCGGCGAAAGACAAGATCGTCATCGGGAAGATCTTCCACGTCGTCGGCGATGATCTGTATGTAGACTTCGGCGGGAAGTTCCACTGCGTGTGTAGGAGACCCTCGGCCGATGGGCAGAAGTACCAGAGGGGCAGCAGAGTCCGGCTGCGGCTGGAGGATCTGGAGCTGACCTCACGCTTCCTGGGCGCCAGCACGGACACGACGCTGCTGGAGGCGGATGCGACTCTTCTCGGACTCGTGGAAAGCAAAGATGCCAAAGCGAAGGAATGAGCATCTCTAGCACACGTGTGTGTTCTTTCAAGCTTAACGTTATGATGTATGTTGATGTACATGGAGTCTTGGTGCTTTAGTTCTTGCACACAAGTTGTGGACAAGTGTAAGGAAAAGCAAACGCCTTTGGATGGAAAGACCTTCGGGAGCCACGAACTGAAGAAACTCTTGTAAGAAGAAATCCCGTGTTATTAAAATGCCAAAGTATGAGCACTGATGTCATTGTTTTGCAAATCATTTAGACAAGGGGTGGGCAAACTAATTGATTCGAGGGCCACATTGGGTTGTAAACATTTGACAAAGGGGCCTGACCGGGCATCCTGGTCCAGCAGCTGTCAATCATTTTCTGACCAGCCAATCAGAGTCAGGCCCACCCCCACATGAACCTGGTGCCAGAAGTCCAAACGGGAAAAAAATTAAAACGTACGAAAAAATTTGAAGCAAAAAATCTTTTTCAAACCAAAACGTGAAGATTTTCGTTTGTTTTTTAGAAATTGACATTTGATATTTTTGCCATCTGATTCCATAGACTGTCAAGGTAAAAATAAATGTTAAACATATACCTGTACAATTCTTTCACGCACATGTTGTGTTTATGTTTCCGCTTTTTACAATGTGTTACTTAAATTATAAATAAATAAACCTTCATAACAGATTTACCGGATTTACATTTAAAAATATCTGACTTTCATTTAATTTTTACAAGTTCGGCAAGTCGGATTAAAACATTGAAAAGGCCGTGTGGCCCCCGGGCCGTAGTTTGCCTACCCCTGATTTAGACAGTTTAATACTTAGAAGAGTTTTTTTTAACACACATATAAGGATGAAAGACCAACTACTTTGCATCAGTGATTTAATAAATAAAGGCCTGAGCGGTACATTCAAACATTCTTTCCAGTTTCCACTACAGCAAATTCTGTGATTTACATTTCCTAAAGTTCATGGTTAGTCTCATGCAGCTAATTATAAAGCATTATTACCCTAATGTCCTGATTACCTGTAATCAAGATGCTTTAATTGCGTTGTGAATATTCTAGCTTCATTAATTTGCTGATTGGTGGAGGTAATAAAAAAATGATAGCATATTTAACAGAAAGCAAAAAGTCTCGGGTCAATATAATAGAAGTTTCCAGATCTATTCTACTGTACTTGAGATGAAACTGCAGATTTAGCTATTTTTGTGCAGCGTCCAATCCAGAGGTTAACCGCACATGCACAAATACAGCCACTGGGGATAGAAAAAAATATTTTTATTTATTTAGTTTAATTATGTATGACTTTATTATTATAAATCTGACCGTGAAAATGATAAAGTTGTGTACAAAAATACTCACTTCGCTGACGTTAAGTTCTACAGTTCCTGAACTGTTTTTGTCCAGAGCTGAAAATGCCACTGTGAAGAAGATATTGAACGGTCAAAGAAAAATAATTAAAAAATGAAAAATGTCAAGCTATAATAACTTACTGAACATGGCCTCCAGCTTGACCAGGCAGCAAATAAAATTGTCAAAGTCGATTGTGTCACCGTCTGAGTATCGCGCCACCAGAATCTGATGCAGTTTGTTGTTGAGCTTAAAACCTGAGCAGCAATATTTTTATAATAAAAAAATATATAAATATTCAGAGTGAGATAATCAATAAAAGTTTTTTTAATTATTTATACACTATATAATTACACATATATTTATAATAATAACAACAACTATAATAGTTGAAATGTAAGTCTAGAAAAAAATTAAAATTCACAAAAGAAATCAGCATATGAATAAAATCATAAGCTTAGTTGAATTTTCCATCTTTATTCATCTTATAAGATAAAATTTATATATTTTAAAAATGCCTTATAATTATAAGTTCCCATTTATATAATTTCTCTTTTTTATTTCTTTTTAAACTAGTTATTTGAATCATCTGTTATTTAATTTTGTTTAAATTAAAATCTTAAAATCTGGTAAAAATGTTTTATTACCGGCAGACTCGACTGCAAGCCGCATTTCATACGAGCTCATGGTGCCAGATTTATCCAAGTCGAACTGTCGGAAAATAGCCTGCAAGCGATAAGACACGGAGATTTATATAAAATGTAACCTGCGCCATTGAGGAAACAAACGTGCAATCTCTCACCAGCCATTTCCTGATTCTATTCCACAAAATCTGGAATTCCACAAGGCCGAGTCGGGCATTGCCATCTTTCTGAGAGCCAGATCAGTCAAGGTCAATTGCAAAAAAACAAATGCCTTTGTGTTTTACTTACGAATCCAAAAATGAATCTAAAAATTGAAATGAAATTAAAGTCTGCTTAAATAAAAAAAACCTGTTGTAAGGATACATCCCTGAGGTTGACCATGCACCTACACGACTCAGAGCTGAAGCCATCCGTCTTTAGATCCTTGTCTGAGACACAAAGACCAGATGTTTTATGTGCAAATTAAAAAGAGACTCAAAATACTAAGTAAGTTGAACTTACGTTTGCCCATCACTCTGTTCAGAATCGTCCTCAGCTCAGGAGCAGAAATGTCCATGTCCTGGAAGAGTCAAGACTTAGATAAGAGCCGTGTTGTAATGGTAATAATAATAATAATAATAATAATAATAGTAAAAAAAAATGAATAATTCTATTAATAATACAAATAATACATTTTATTAATTATGTACAGTATTTCCAATAATATTTAAATCATTAGACAAAACAGTGTCAAACCTGTCCAGAGAGTTGAGCAAACATATTCCTAAAAGAGGCATCGATGTTTTCTTCTGAAATCTCCTCCTATGAATAAAAGCATCAATTTAATTTTTCAAAAAGATAATGATGTAAAGTGTTATTAATCTTTGTAAAATACCCTTACTTCATCCTCCAGATTAAACGAGATCTCGTCATCCATCTCTCTATAAATGAGCACAAATTAGATTTTTCAAAATGAATTATTGTCATTGTTTGGAATAATGTGACAAATTTGACATTTTCAGAAGCAACAAAAACACATTCTTTAAAGTAGCAAATAATGTAACATCTTTAAAATAGATTCAATTTTCCTTAACAATTTTCAAATAAGTACAGTATTTATTTCTATTGATCTTTGAGTTTGCTGACACAATCCCGCTTTAGTGTTTTTTGTTTTGGCACAAATATGATTCCATAAAATGCATAATGGCACAGAAAGAGAGTTAGTGTTGGGCACCATGATAGTTTAAATAATTGCATAATATCTTACAGTGTTTCTGACTGTTTTTCTGTGAAGATGCGCAGCACAAAGTCGGCTTCTTTCCCGGCCTCGAAGGTGGAAGGGACAATGAGGTATTCGCCCGGCGGCAGCTTCAGCCGCGCACTGACCTCGCGCAAGTTTATGAAGGTATCGGAACGCGCGCATGACGACTGACGCAGGAAAAACTCCTTTTTCAGGTGAACACTCTGGGATCCACGGAACTACAAAAACCAATACAATAAATAGTCTTGTAAGTCTTGTAAGATCTAACCGAAGCTTTTACTTTTTCGAAACTACAGCATACTCCTTCATGTAAGTAATATGTATGCACAATAATGTATAAGCAGAAAAAACATACCTCCTCTGGGACCTAAGACAACAAAAAGAGAGAAAATATGGATTATTAATATTATTATTATTATTATTAGGAGTAGTAGTAGACACATATTTCACATTTGTTTCATATATACATTTTTTATGATATATAGCAAATATTTTATATTAAGTAATATATAATTATATTACTCTGTGAAATATATATTATATTATAGTTATTATATAATGTATAATATAAGTTACTATACTCCATATAATATATATTATATTAATATAAATATGTATAATATATTTATATTATATGTATATATTGTTTATTTAATACATTCATAAATTATTTATTTAATGTAAATGTTATATAGTTATATTCAGTGCATAGAAATAAATATTAAATATATGAACTATATTTTTAAATATTAATATATTAACTATTAATTATGTATACATATATAATTTTTATATTTATTTTATTCCTTAACCTCATATATAGGTAAAGGAATAAAATAAACATTTATTTATACACATTTATTATATTATATATATATATATATATATATATATATATATTATATTACTCCATAAAATATACATTAATGTATAATTCTTATACGTATAAAGTATAATATATGTTACTTTACTCTGTATAATATATATTATATTTATATAAATACGTATAATATATTTATATTATATATAGGATATACTGCATATTGTTTATATAACACATTCATAAATTATATATTATATTATATTATATAAATTATATTATCTATCTTAGATAGAATGTAAATATTAATTTTATATTGTACAGTTTACAAATTATATAATATACATATATTAACTTTATATTTTTAAATATGAATATCTTAACTATCAATTATGTGTAAATATATAATTCATTATATTAATTTTATTCCTTTACCTCATATATAGCAAAGCCTATGGTGTGCATGTCCTGTCCCTGTTTGCGGAAGCGTCGTCTGTCTTTCTGCATCAGGGCCACAAGGAAACTGCAGGCCTCTTCATTATCATCAGGATCATCATCTTCCTCCTGGAGGGTGATCTTATACTGAGGGTTGATCCAAAACGTGTCTGTCAGAAGAGATGAATGAAGCGAGTATTAATAAACTGTCCTTACTAATGCTGAATGATTTGGTTTCTTCACTGGGGTTGTTCCTGCAGCCTCCCGCTGTACTGCCTCTCCTCCAGGAGCCATTGAACTTGATGGTGTTCCAGAAGTGCATGGAGTCTTCACTCAGAGCATCTGGAGTCAAGTTGCAGATCTCCAGGCGTGAAAACTGACGCTTGAACTCCTGGAAAGTCATCCTGAAGAAACAAAACCCTACTGTTGATGATCAGATGATTGTGTGAGGGCATCTAAAAGAACGCAGGAAACCCAACTCCAAAAGTCCAAGTTCAGTCTGAAGCTGAGGTAGTTTTCGAGGAGATTGAGTTTTCAAAACAACTTCTTGCTCAAAAATACCATTTTAGAAAACACACTTATGCATAACGAAAAAATGAAGACAGTTTTTTATAACAATTTTACTATATAACAATAAATTATAATGTATGATATATGTATAATATGGAGAGAGAGATAGAGAGAGACAGACATAGATAGATGGATGGATGGATGGATGGATGGATGGATGGATGGATGGATGGATGGATGGATGGATGGATGGATAGATAGATAGATAGATAGATAGATAGATAGATAGATAGATAGATAGATAGATAGATAGATAGATAGATAGATAGATCCACTGACCCATAAAATTCTAATAACAGCAATAGCATGAACAACAGGAACAAAGAAGTAAAAAAAAGAGAAGTTTTTACAAAATAAAAATGAACAAACCAGAACTCGCCGTCCTCCATGTGATTGTTCATTTCATCTCTCTCTGATTGGTCGATTCCATTCCACTCAGAAGAGCTTGAAACAACATACAAACTCTCATCAAGATATATAAATTGACAAACCAAATGTAATAAACTAAATTAAAAAAAACAACAATGAGGAAAAACAACGTATAAAATAACATCCAAAAATACTTTCTGAATTCAGGTCAGTCATTGCATTTCTAAGCTATAGATATTATGAATCAAGCTTATAGATGTATTACAGTTTTTACTCCGTGTGTATTTGTGTGTGTTTCGAACGTAGAACATAATTATTCACCCAAATTTGCATAAAAATACATTTGACTCATTTTTATTTCCGTACTCACTTGTCACTCCAGGCTCCGGTCCATTCCACTTGGCCCCAAGGATTCCGAATACGGATCAGCCTTTCTTTGCTGCCACGATAATTCACCTGAATGATAAGCAGGGCTTGTGTAAGAAATTAAATATTCCATTAAATGAGACTTTTTAAAGATGCACAATGCTGACCTCTCTGAGCCCTGTGACGGAGTAAGCGTGTCCTTTCACCAGCTTCTTAAAGGTGACGGCTTCCATGTCAAAGGCACTAGTTATCTAAAGGAAAGCCAAAGAAAGTGTGTGTTAAAACGATCATTTGCAAAGGAAAATTTAGTTTTACTATATAGGAATTTTCTGTATGCTGTATTATGCAGTGGTGTAAAATACTTGAGTACATGTTACTTTACGTACATATTTTGGCTACTTTGTACTTGCTCTGAGTATCAAAAATATAAGCAACTTTTATTCTCTACTACATTCGTGATTGAGTATCTGTACTCTTTACTCCACTACATTTGAATGGACACATACCATCACTGGTTACAGTGTGATTGTCAGAGGTTATATCGCCATCTGCAGGATGCTGAAGGTACTGAATGCTGTTTATCAGCTAAATCACGTGAATTATCAGTGGCACTTTTTTTGCACATTTGAGTTTGACTGAGACTGACCTTTAGTTCTTTTTTATATATTTTGTTCTGCTATTTTGATACATTGAAGTGTTAAATTTCAATTCTAAATAAGGAAATAAAACCTAAAATCTAAAATAAACCTAACCTAACCTAAAATAAATAAAGGCTTTCTTGTGTTTCACGTTACATGGTGTTTTTTGAGAACTTGGGTAAAACACTCAAGTTGTTTTAATATTTGATACTTTACGACTTTCACTCAAGTCTTCTTGGAATTGGTGACTTGTAACTTGTAGTGGAGTAATGGTTACAGTAAGGTATCTGTACTTTTACTAAAGTATGGTTTTCAGCTACTCTTTAGACCTTTGATACAGTATCATGACATGCACATATTTGTAAGATAGAGTGTTTCCACACTAAATAAACCCACATCGATGGAGCAGCCCAGCAGCGAGCCTCTTTCCAGCGCTTTAGCGATGATGCGTGGCAGATCTTTGGGGGCTTTACTCAGCTCGTACATCTCTGAAACTCCACCGGTGAAGTCCTCAAAGCCCTCGGTGGTGGACCCTCCAGACAAAGCTTCATACGAGCCATTGAGCCTGCGGAGATGCACAGTGTCAAATTCTCTGAAACACTGGAGAAGAATGAGCAGATCCTCCTCACTTAGCGTAGGCCTTCTCCAGCAAAGCGCTCCAGAATTCATTTCCCTCTGCTGAGTGAACAAACAGAAGCTCTCCGTCTTTTGCCGGCAGACGGTCGTCGATCACAACGTCCACCCAGTCACCAAACTGCCAGAACTGCACAGCGTGGAAGAAAAGCAAGTGTGAAAAGTGGAGTACTGTAATTAAGAATCAGAAGAAAAAAAATTTAAACAGCTAAATACTGTACAGTGAGAGACAGTCCACATTTAACTCCAAACATTAACTCCTGAGTATTTGCTAATGATGTGCAGTGGTGTAAACCAGTGGTCCCCAACCTTTTTGTTGTCGCGGACCGGTCTACATCTTATAATTTCACCGCGGCCCGGGGGTGTAGTCTGATTTTTTTTTTTTAGTATTTATTTTTATATTAACATATTATAGTGTTTATTTGTACTTAATCATGCATTAAAAATAAAAACAGTTATACCAAAAGATGAATACAAATTTATTTAAAATTTTAAAATAGAGGTTACTTGATAATTGAACATTTATTTTTATATAAAAAAAAATCAATATTTGCTTATAAGACAAAAATGTCCAAAATGTCAGGCACCCTTTTAGAATTTGAGTTGATTATATTTCTACATTTTGGAAACGAAAAAAAGAAAAATTTTGTTCTCATTTTTGATCCCCAAGTCACTACACGTTCCTTGCGCTCCTAATTCTGTTATTACGGCGCACAAATTCAATGTAATGAGCCTCTTCACTCTTACTGATTCATAATAAAGCATTTCTACTATATCTATAAGTATGCTATTAAATACATAATTTAGAGAAAGTGATTGATAAAACACGTTTTATTGAGCTTCATGTTTGGAGAATATAACCGCTAAAGCGTCAGATTTCATTGTACTTAAAAATTAAAATAACAAGATTCTTCACAGGTTTGACTGACAGACAACACGTTTTCAACCAATTCCTCCATAGACCGGGGGTTAGGGACCATGGGTGTAAGCTACTTGAGTAAATGTACTTCGTTACTGTGCTTAAGTATATCTTTGGCTACTTCGTACTTACTAAATATCAATAATTTTTACTTTTACTCTCTACTCCACTGCATTTCTTATTGAGTAATTGTAATTTTCACTCTACATTTGAACGGACACTTATCGTTACTCGTTACATTGTGATTGTGCGCAACAAGGCAGATCCATATTTCATCCAATTGTTCTTTTTTTCCGGGGACTTTACTACCTGGAAGTGGAAGATGCCGGCGTAGTTGTCTCGGAAGCTTTGTCCGTGAGGAACGACTCTGTGAAGCAGCCGGTCATTTAAGGTCAAAGACGCAATGGCGGCCAACAACCAGCAATCACCTGAGAGACAAAGGTGTGATGGGAAAAAAGTTCTTCTACCTCGGAATGTTCCCATCATTAAGCCTTTTTCCCCGTAAAATTAACCTTTATGTCATATTATTGTACCTAGGAATTGCTACTTTTCTCAAATTCAAACATGCTTTTCAACGATGCATATGATACATGCAAAATTGGGCTTCAAAGTAATTTTATATTAGTATGAGATCATACAGAAGCATAAATATTTTTCATTCATATTAAAAATATTGTATTGATTTTTTTGCAGTTAAAAGGAGTTTTGAAAGCGTCTTGAATTTCCCAGTGGGAATCATAAAGTGTCTGTCCGACCTACAGTGTCCTCCAGTCTGCATGTGTAAAAACAATTTAATAATAATAATAATAATAAAACAATACCGTAAAAATAATATTATATATCCATAAATAATACAAAAAAAACTTTATAATATTACATTTATTTACCACTTTATTAATTATTAAACTTAAAAATGTATCATAATATGGAGGCCAAACTTGACTTTGCTGTGAATTTCATGTACCACAACGCACATAAAAATGAAATATAGGTATTTAAAACTGTTGAATAAAAGTATGAAATCTGTAAATCTCTGACTCATCATCCAATGTTTTTTTTATGTTTAGTGTTTCTGCAGTTGTTGTTCAGGAACCAGTTTCACAATGTTTGGTCGAGTTTTGTCACATTGATTTTTTGCAGAGAATGATGATGATGCTCTGTAATGTGAGAACCAGGTTTCGCTCTTCATCACAGAGGACGTTTGTTCACACACACACACGCACACACACACACACACACACACACACACACACACACACATGCACTTTTCAGTTCTTCACTTCTCAAATTGGGAAGTTCCTTGGCGACAGTTTAGAACAAAAATACATTACCGGTACTTTTTATTCTTTACATGTGTCCTTTAGAGACGTCTGAAGGTTGTGTCTGTTTGAAAGCTGTTCTAATATTAGCGTACACTCGTAACATTGTTATCCGAGTGGACAAAAAACACAAAAAAATTGAATTAACAATAATTTCAAATAACTGAATAATACTTGAAAGTGATTTTAGTTGTTAACAACTGTTTAAAACTAAAAGACATTGTAAATATTAAAATACTAGAGACTATATACAGAGTAAAAAACAATCTAATTCCAACAAGTTTTTTAAGTTAAAGGTTGTACTTTTATTCTCAGAGGGTTGTACTTTTTTTGAACATGTTAAAATGAGAACGAATGTTAAAATGAGGTGTGTTTCAGTTAAGTAAGTGATGAATTTTAAAAATGCAACATTTTGCAACATTTAAAAAAAATGCATTGATCATTAAAAAAAAAGAAAACCAAGGGAAAAAAACAAGAGAGTTGTATTCCTGATATTCTTGATCTGTATTTTGTTGTTGTCTCATTTATTTCCTGTTGCTGTTTCTTTTACTGGTTGTAAAGCTGATTCAGTTGAATTTAAAAAGATGTAAGTGGATAGGCAACTATAAGCGATGCAAACGGAATGTCTATTTATAGATTTTGGGCCAAACAATAAAACAATTTGTTTTAGAATTAAACGAGCAACCACGTCACGTCTTTACAGCGGTATTTGGCCCACGGGCCGTAGGTTGGTCATCACTGAATTAAAACAAGTCATTTTTTCACATATTCCATATGAAAAAGATTTTTTTAACACGTTTTTGGATCAAAATGATTAAATATTTTTTCCTGATTAAAATAACTGTTTCCGCTGGCATGTTCATCTGCTAGTCTACCTAACCAATTTTACAGTATTCCAAAAGACAGTTCCGCCATACATTATTAAACTAGCAGCATGTGTTAGCGGGCAGGCTTGTATTGATCATGTGGTAACTCGTAGGTAAAAAGCTTCTCTGCCATTAGCTTCCTCATCCACTTGCACACAGACACACACTTTAATTGACAGTGATGAATGCACACGGCCGTGCTGTGGTTACGGCAAGCGGCCTGCAATCCCAGAGTGCTTTGCGACATCTGTGACTCAACACTCTGGCACGGCGCTTAACCGCTCCGCTCCCAATACAGAACACGGTATCTGACTGATCGCCAGTCTTTACGCTTTTCTCAGAAAACGCCGAGGCATGAGATAAAAGATGCGTTAAACTTGTGATTATCCAACATACATACTTATGACATTATTATTAAACAATAAATTATATGATAAGAATTGTTACATTCTATTTTGTTTTTTATTGTGTGTGTGTGTGTGTGTGTGTGTTTGTGTGTGTGTGTGTGTGTGTGTGTGTGTGTGTGTGTGTGTGTGTAGCCATTTAAGTCAAAGTTGGTCCCCAAATGCTTGGTTTTTGTACTAAAGTGGGGCCCTCATCTTTGGTTATTTTGAAGGTTGGGGTAAGTGTGTGTGTGTGTGTGTGTGTGTGTGTGTGTGTGGTATGTAAAGGCAATGTAGATCAAATTTGGGCCCCAAATTCTACGTTTTTATACTAAAGTGGGGCCCAATGAGGGGCACAATTGTTTCACATGTATGTCTATTATAGAACCATATTATTATATAAATGTTTGTGTGTGTGTGTGTGTGTGTGTGTGTGTGTGTTTGATAATCATTATGACCATTGCTTTAATCCAAGAATGAATAATGACTATGTCTAAATCAACAAAGATAAAATATATAAACATTTATACGGTATATATACTTCCTTGCTTTTATAGCAGCGTCAAAGCAAACAAAAAGCCTGACATTTACCTGTGCAAGCATGCACAAGAGCCACACCCATGTTCATTTACCACATACCTAGAGCACCTTGGCAAATATCTGTCCTGGTGGCTCCGCCCACTATGAACTGCGGGTTGCTCGACAGCTCCTGTGAACACGGACAATGACCAATTACAGCATTTCCTGAAGTTTAAACTGTAAAGCTTTTCTGTAAATCTCTCGTGAAGTTTGGTCTTTAAAGCTTTTCTGTAAACTCACGGTGGGCCGAATCCACTGAACGCCTCGCGTTTTGGAAGAGTTTGGCGCCAGCTCTTTAAAGCCCAGACACTGGGGGACGGCTGGGAAGCAGGGGTCTTCAAACAGTCTGCCCGTCTCCACACACTCTCTCTTCAGCTCTTCATAGTCCTGGTTAAGAAACCTAATGGCATTTTCATTGGTTCCCATCCCTTCCGCCTGAAGCCGATCCTTGTGAATACTCGAAGACACGCCTCCGAAGAGAATCATACTGCAGCACATCCACAAAATATTTGGTCATGATGTTATTTAATTTATCCGGAAAAATCTAAAGCATCAAACTCAAGGCTCATATCAGTGGAGCTGTTATTATTAGTATTAATAACCCGGTGATGTGCTGATAACACACATCCCAAACTACACATCCCATAATGCAATGCGGCACCTGGCTTGCCTTGAGTAAATTGCAATTATTTATTCTGTAACATTAACTTTTTTTACTGTTGTTACATTTCACGTTTTGTAGCTTGCTCCTATTTCTCACTTGCAATTTTTTCATGGATGAGCAACAATTTTAAGATAAAAAATATTTCTTGTCTGTTTTTATACATGTGCAAAAATATGCTTTTAGCGTGTTTTATAAATGTTTGTCCTGCTCAGCTGAGTTTGACAGTTCTAAAGCTTCTTAAACGTCAAACTGTAAGAAAATAAAGAGCAAAAAAACAGCATTAATGTTATTTTCTAACAAGTTCCATAAAACACATCTGTTTCAGACTATCAAAAGTTTAGAACTTAGGCCTCAAGTTGCAACTCGCATGGATTGAGAAGCACAATTTTTCTTCTATACCAGTTTGTGTGCAAACGATAAAAAGACAACAGTAGCTAGAAAGAAAAACCCACCAATCACTCAACAGCATCATTCAGAAATAACATTGAGTGCATCAGCAAAAAGCCTTTTGACGGTTGGTTACGTTTAAGTGCTCATGCTTGCTGACATCACCGTTCATGCTTGTTCATATATTCAACAAGCTCTTAGTCTGTTGACAGAAGAGGAAAAAGCCCTACGCTAGGATATTAGATTAGAAGCCTACTGAGAAAGCAGACCAAAAAATCGTCTCAATACCTTTGTGTTATAATTTAGTTATCTGGTTCTGCAGAAATTACCAAAGCATCTGGTGCATCCATATGGTTTTTAACCAAGCACGGAGAGCATTTTTCTTAGCTTAAGCGTGTAAGAAGGTTCGTGTAGGCCAGCAGAAAGAGCACGTGAAAGGCAGATGTTAAAAAGCCTAATGTATACATATAATGCCTAAAATATTCATAAAAATACCTTTAGTTCCTCAAGACGACAGACAGCTTGGGAGGAAAAATAAAATTATATACAGTACTGTATCTAAGAATCAGAATAATACAAAAAATTAAAACAACTAAATACTGTACAGTAAGAGACAGTCCACATTTAACTCGAAACTATTAACTAATGATCATTTGCGATGTGTTTGTACAGTAGGTTAGATTCTGTGAAGAAAACACTGTGATGCAAAATGTCAAGTGATAAGAAATCAATACAGACTGTTGCAATGACGAATGCTTAAAGTGAAGCTAAAGAAGCTCTAAGAAGCTTTATGTAGCTCTGTATTGTGTATCAATATACATTATTGTACACGGAACGCCTAGTTTTCCTCACAGTACCAACAGTTATTAACTGAACTACTGATTTAAATGCTCTTGAAGCACAATATGTGTCCGAATATCATATTTTACGCGCAATAGAAACGCGCAAGTACGTAATTGTTTTTACATTAAACGCATCTGTCGGACAGAGTAACAAGAGCGATTAGCTAATTAAAACAAATTTTCATCTGCAGCTAAACATAAGGGAGATGTTTTCTGATACACAGCTGGTATGTGACGCATATTGTTAAGACAATATCAAATGAATATACTCACCAGCGTTTAAACTTTAAGTTGTTAGAAGTGTCTTAAAATAACGGAAACAATAAGGAGCGCTGACGGGCAGACGGATGACAACACGGATAATCTGGGTACCGCAGTGTATGACCCCGCCCAGTGGGGAGGGACCAGTGAGTGATTGACAGACGTTACAGCAAATCAACAGCAAGACGTTCGAGAGCCTTAAAGAGACGTTTCCTTTATTTACTTCCACCCGTGTAAAGCAACAACAAAAAGCGTGCAAACGTTCATTTTGTCGTTCGGGAAAATATGCAAAGCCAAACTTTCACACAGTGGTAATGATTCAATGCAAAGTTCAACAGTATTTGCATTTGTAAACAGAAGGTTTGGCAAACACACTTGAACCATTACAGTAATTCGTTTAAAATAGGCATAGTATAACAATAAAAGTGTAAAAAGGTATGTTAAACCCCCGTCTTTAGCAACCAACTAATGTGAATTATCTCATCCATCTGGGCCGGGATGGTCCGGTGCAGGGACGTTTAAAACATAGTCAGGTTCAGCCACTGAAACAGAAACCAAGCTCGCCGTTAAATCAACATTTGCATTTCCACAAGATTACAGCAAATGACAAACCTGCTGAAAGTCCAGCTCCATGAAGCCAGTGTTGTGCGGATCCATCTTTTTGAAAATGCCTGAATAATGAGTTCAAAAGGTCCCATTGATCAGATATTTAATCACTGATCCAATATATTTAGACAAATAAAATATACAAGTAGACCATTTATACTCCTGACAGGGAATACATAAACTTACGGAACATCATTTCCAGACGCATGAGACAAGCCACAAAGTCGTCAAAGTCCAGCGTCAGGTCCGGTTCTGCGTAGCGTACGACCAGCAGCTGAAATATTGCATTATTTATGCAGAAACCTGGGAGAAAATAAAGCAAATATTCAACAATTCAGTAGCAAATTTTTCCCCATGATCCGTGTTCACTCACCGGCTTCTTTAAGTGCTGAACGCAACTCTGGAGTGCTTATGTTTCCAGAATGATCCAAGTCATTGTTTTTGTAGATTGCCTTCAGATGGATTAGAACAAGTAAGACAATGCAGTTATGTCCTCACGTTATGTAAAAACACATTTTCTAAAAGACTTATGATTGACTTCTTACAAGATATTTCTGCACTTTCTTCCACAGGGTCGCAAACTCTCCCAGACCCAGTTTCCCGTCGCCACTGTCCTGAGATAGTCAAGGTTAATGTATTTCGAATACATTTATGTTACAAATTTGATAACTGTTTATAATGGTAGTAAACTTTAGATATAAAAAAAAAGAATTCCCCTAATCAAATTTTAAAAACATACAAATAAAAAGTATCAATTTTTCTTTGCAAAGTCATCTAAATTAAAGCCATTGCATTTCTATAGTAACCTGATAATTTTATATAATATAATTAACATGATTGAATTGAAAATGAATTATCATCATTATTATTATTATTATTAATAATAATAATAATGATAATAATAATAATAATAATAATAATAATAATAATAATAATAATAATAATAATAATTTAAAACCATAAACAATAGTTTTATTAGTCAGCTGAGAGGATACGTCCATGAGGTTCACGATGTGATGACACGTGTCCAAGCTGAATCCTTTGGATTTGATATCAGATCCTGCAAGCAGAACATTCCGCTTCAAACCACTGATCTTCACTAACACCAAACGGTTGAAAGATACTTGCGTTTGGAGAGGATTTTGTTTAAAATTTGCTGGAGCTCAGTGGCAGAGATCTCCATGTCCTGAAGAATAAAGAATAAGAAGAATAGGATATCCGTTAGGTTGCCAGATGTTGGTCATGATGAGTCCACTCACATCTCCAGCAAGTTTTACAAACAGGCCCCTGAATCCAGCATCCACTTCAGCATCAGAGACCGTCTCCTAAGAATCATCAGAAATGTATAAATGATACAGATCAGATTTTTACAGAAGTAAGAAAGAAGTGAAACCGGTCTGCTTACGTTAGGCAGATCTGCATGAACAGGATCATCACGCGGACTGGAAGGAAACACGGGGTTAACGTTCAAGCGCTCAATAGATACAAATCATTAGAAAGTGTGAAACGTTACAGTGTTTGAATGTTGTGTGTCTCCGAGAAGACCCTCAGGCAGAAGTCTCCGTCCATGTTGGGCTCGAAGGTGGACGGAACCACGAGGTATTCTCCGGGCGGCAGTTTGAAGCGGTTGCACACTTCTCTTAGGTTGATGAAGGTCTCAGAACGGGCTTTTTGCCCATGAGTCAGGAAGAAATTTTTATCAAGGTGCACGTCATTCTGGCCATGGAACTGACGAAGACAATGACCAATCAGAAACAAGCTGCTATAATGATAAGCCTGAGGCACATTTGTCCAAGAAAATAAATACGTATGTAAAATACAACATATTAATAAACAAAGAAGAAAGAAAGAAAGAAAGCAACAAAAAGAAAGTAGCAATGAATGAATGAAATAAAGAAAGGCAGGAAGACTGAAAGAAAGGCAGGAAAAAAGAAAGTAACATAAAGAAGTAATGTAACAAAGAGAAATACAGGCAGAAAGACTGGAATTAAAGAAAGAAAGAAAGAAAGAAAGACAAGAAGAAAGTAACAAATAGAAAGAATATAAGAATGAAAGAAAGAAAAAAAGAAAAAGAAAAAAATCATGAAAGCAAGATAGATGGACAAAAAGAAACAAATAAAGTAACGAAAGTAAAAAGGTAACAAAGAAAGAAAAAAAAGTAACAAATGAAATGTAGAACATACCTGTGACGGCACCTAAAAGTAAAAAAATAAAAAGTAAAATCAAAGTTTACTACTGTCCAAATGTTTTACATTCATTTCATCCAACACTACGAGAAGGTAATTCTCCATGCACAGGCACGTAACTGTCTTCACCCACCTCATAAATAGCGAAGCCAATCGTGTTCATGTCTTCTCCCGCTTTCCTCAAGCGACGTCGGTTCTTCTGAATGAGACCCACCACGCACGTCACCTCATTATCCTGGGGATTATCGTCCTCGTCGGTCAGCTTGATGACAAACTGAGGATTCATCCAGAAGGTGTCTAGAACATTAAAGAAAAAAGTTTAAATAAGTGATGTGATATTAATGAAAGGAGAAATTACCGTATTTACTAGACCTGTTTGGATTTTCTTTTTATTCTTTTTTCCTTAAAGGGGCAGGGCACTTTTCCCACAACTCTTTAAAATTATAATGCAAACATACCAATGACAAATTAAACCTTAAACATAAATAATAAATGGATTAATACCGAATAAACAAACAGGGTTACTTGATTTTTAGATTTCCATTACCACCAAGGATGTCTGAATAGTTAGAAATAGTATTATTTCTATAGGATTAAATAGCATTTTTCCCTGTGCCGCTTTAGTATCACGATGGGCACCAAATAACCAGAATTGACTTTATATGAAAGCCAAAATTGTGTTTTATACTAATTTTTCACTTTTCTCTCATTTCTTAAGCGGGTCTAAACAGAGCACCACAATCTCACAGCTGAAGTGAGGGGGGGTCGACTTATAAGCGGATCAACTTATAAGCAAGTAAATACGGTAATTTATTTAATCAATTTAAGTTAATTTAATTGATATAAGCGTCGCGTTTTCTCACAAGCATTGTTCCTGCAGCCGCCGGCGGTGGATCCTCGTCTCCACGTGCCGTCATAGTTGTGGACGGCCCACTGCTTCACAGAGTCGCTGGTTATGGCGTCTGGCGTTAGCGTGCAGATCTCAACACGAGAGTAATTGCTGACAAAATCCGAAAAAGACATCCTGGAAAAGTTCAAAGAGCGTAAGTTTTTTGTTTTATTGTGCAAAATTGTAAATGATAATGAAACATAGGAGATTATACCTGAAATGTGAAAAAGTATGCATGATGAAATGTATTTTTTCATTGAAATGGTCTTTGAGTAATTAATAAAGTGTTGTTGTTGTTTACTTATTGTTTGAGTACATGTTCATAACACAAAGGTTTCGTCACGTGATGATACAGTAACATATTGATGCTGTGTTTCTAATATTCAGTGGTGGCCTTTAAATTATGTCAATAATTTTAATCAATGAACTGATCAAAGTATATTATTAAAGATAGCAAAAATAGAATGTGTAATAAATATATGTAATTTATTATTAAAAACAATAATAAAATAAACCACACCAAAATTCGCCGTCCTCTGCGCTGTGGCTTGGTCGCTCGGATACTGGAATGCTGTTCCATTCAGGTGAACTGAAAACATTATTCAGATGGTTTACATTTTTAAATTGTATACATATTTTGTCATGAACAAAGGTTGTGAGAGAAAGAGCCTTTTCTTCTGATTCTAATATTAATATTATTGAAAACGTCAAAATAAGGGTTAATAAAGAAATAGAGAAATAAATTAATACAATAAAAAAGCCAAAGCAGATATAGATCTTTAAAGTAAAAATCCCTTGCACAATTCTTTTCACTTTTAATTTGCATGAATGCCAATTATATCAATCAACCAAATTGCTTTTACTGTATTATACATATGCAACAATATTTGCATAAATGATGGTCAATGACTGTATTAATAAAATCATCTAAATAAGGGTTAATAATAAATCAATAAATACAAAAAAGCAAACCATAACACAAACACAGATCTGAATGAATCCGATGAATGAATTCAAATTCTATCAATCTACCAATTTGCATCATACATATGCAAATAATTTTGCATATAATAGTTGTGGTCCAACAGAAAGTTGTGCATGCCACACAAGAGCTGTAGGTTCGAGTCCCGGTCCCTTAAATGAAAATATGATTTTAATTCAAAGCAAAACACTCTACTGAGATCTTTACATGCAGATAGTCCTATTTCACCGCCGGTAAAGACGGTGAAACTGCACTAAATAACCTGTTCTGGCAGTTTCACAAGTCGTCGGGGTGGAGTGGCTTTGAGGTCGAAATTATTGGCAACTCCATTTTGCCGAGTTTCATAATCTTAACGAAAAATATTTTAAACGGTGTGATCGTACTTGTCACTCCAGGCTCCCGTCCACTCCACCTGGCCCCAAGGGTTCCTCATACGCACCAGCTTTTCCATGCGCCCACGATAGTGCACCTGAGACCATCAAAAAGACGGAAAAGTGTGTTTATTCCACATCTAACACCAGAAGATTTTCAACCTATACCTCCTCAGCTCCAGTGAGCGAGTACGCATGTCCTTTCACCAGCTTCTGACGAGTGATTGCTTCCGTATCGGCCGCACTGGTTATCTGACGTAAAAAAACGTAAATTAACCTCTAATTAAGAAGTGTTCTATAACTGGTCAACAAATATATAGCAGATTTGGCAACGCGTGATCTCACATCAATGGAGCAGCCCAGCAAGGCACCGGATTCCAGTGCTTTCTCGATGATCTCGAACATGTTGGAGGGAGCTTTTCTCAGCTCGTAGCTTTCGGCGATTCCTCCGGTGAAATCCTCAAAGCCCTCGCTGGTGGATCCTCCAGAAAGAGCCTCGTAACAGCCATTCACCCTGTTGGAAAGAACCGTAAAATACCTGTTAGTACTTGTAGTCTGAAGAGATTCTACCTACGTACCTACGCGCCTTTCCTTTATGACTGCCAGGGTTAAAAGAATTTTATGAAAACCCATACAACTTGAGAAAAATAAGAACATGAATTATGTTTCTTTTAACGTTTTATTTTCAACGTTTCACTTTTCAAAATTACGTTTTTTTTCGTTTGTTAAACAACGAAAAAATTTCTTCACATATCACATAATGTATATTTACATTCCTGCGTATTTGTTTTCATATTTGAAAATTATTTGCTATATTTTTGATTATTGAAAGACTTTTAAAATGCTTAATAATTGACGTAAAAAATTAACTTGGTAAAATATTATCAAATCTGTGTAAATCATATTGCAAGCTTTAAACCTTTATAATTTTGAATAGAAACAGATGTGTGAAATAAAAGACTTTATTTCAAATTTTAAGATTTTACAAGTATTTATTACCATACTATGTGTATTGAATTATAAATTTTTTTTTATTTTTATTTTTTTAGATTTTTGATCTATTTTTAGATATCTCCGTCTGTCTGACTTATTATCTGACTTAACTTTATGTTATGTTATGTTATGCATTAGTGTTTTGAATTACATGTTTATAAATGACCTAAAATTACTTTTTACTTTTTAAAATCATCTACTTAACAGAAAATGATCTTTTCAAAAAGGTCTAAGACAGTAACCTTCTTTCCTAGAACAATGACTTGAATTACCAGTTCTTGCAGTTTTTATGATAACTGGTAAAGAAAGAAAGAAGAAAGAACGCAAACAAGTCCTCACTTAGCATAGGCCTTCTCCATCAAGGCGCTCCAGAATTCGTTTCCGTCTTCGGAGTGAACAAACACCGGCTTCCCATCTTTCACCGGCAGCCGATCATCGACCACAACATCCACCCATTCACCAAACTGCCAGAACTAAAAAGGGACCAAGGGTTCATCACAAACATCGTAATAAACAACATATTTACGTGCTAGAAACAGTATTAAAGTACTTCTGATGAAAATGCAATACTAATAATAATGATATTGTGAGTAGATTTAAAGTAGATTTATTAAAAAAATTTAATTACATACAATTTAGTCTCATATTTTGTGATGAAGCTGAAAAAACACGTGATTTTGGAGCACATCTATTGAAAAATATATTTACTATCTAAACATTTATGTTACAATGGTAATAAATGAGAGAGAGAGAGAGAGAGAGAGAGAGAGAGAGAGAGAGAGAGAGAGAATAATTCTAGGTAATAACACATACTATAAAGAAAATATTAATTGAATACCTGAAAATGGAATATTCCAGCATAACCATCCCCAAAGGTCTGGTTATTGGGTACCACTCTTGCCATAACATCATCATTCAGGGTCAAAGATGCAATAGCTGCTAACAGCCAGCAGTCCCCTATAGTCAACAGCGAGACAGGAAGTGAAACGACTGGTAAACCATGTTTACATTTCCTCTATTGAATCTCCTCGCTAAAATCTCACACACTGTCGACTTATCGATCATAGCTGCATTTCCAAAAATAAATTTTACGTAACTTCTGCTTTTAAAATGCTAATCGTGAACAGACACTTTTTGAAGAGGATGCAAATTCAAGATCTGATAACAGCACAAAAGCAAATGTGGTTTTGTGTCACGCAAGTCGGACTGTGTGAGACAACTAAAACCCAGAAGACAAGTAAACCAAGAAAACCAAAGATCTCTCCGGGCTTGTGTGCTCTTCACGTAGTCCTACAGTTAAATGTACGTTTTCCTCACTTTAAATCCCTTGTTTGAAAACAAAAGGGGTGTGTTGAAAAGCGCCACGGGCTGGTTTCTGTGTTGGGCTGGTATGCGTTTTGCGTGTCAATGGCAAACAGAGCAGGAAGGAGTGAGTTTGAGGAGAGCTAGAGCGAGGGATGTGTGATGTTAGGAGTGCCTGTGAGCAGACACCAGAAGGTCAACTGATATTAGGCTTTGGTTAAAAACACCTCATAAACCGACACACCTACATTCTAGGAATGTTTGCGTGTTTGCTTGTAAACTTCGAACCAATTCATTGTTGATTGTCTGGTTTAGTGTAGTCAGTAAAGCGAATTGCGAAAGTTGCCAATTACATTTCTAGGATCATTTTGCATAAAATAATAAATGTTTAGTGACGGGTTACCCAGGGCTCCTTGACAGATGTCGGTTCGATTCGCTCCATCGATGATGAACTGTGGTCTTGAGCACAGCTCCTGCGAATGTACAGGAAGTAATTTTAAATTTTTTTAAATGCAACCGTAATAACGACAACAATGTACATGTTTGCATCACTTCCTGTAAAATATCACTACCCACAAACAAGTGTCACAAACAATCATGCTTGAGTAAAAGTATGGATACCTTTCTGTCACCAATTTCAAAAGACTTGAGTAAAAGTCGTAAAGCATCCAATTTTAGAAAGAATTTAAGTACGTATTTTAGTCATACTGAATTTAGCCTAAAAAAACCATCAAGATTCATATTTATTTAAGTTTTATTTTGTTTATGAGATGAAAAAAAAATGAAAAAAAATGAAATTTAACAGCCCAATGTTTCAAAATGGACAATCAAAATAGAACGAAACTCAGTTTCAGTCACGTTCACATGTTTTAGCTCATAAATAGCACCCAGTACCCTCAGCATCCTTCAGATGGCGATATCGTCTGCCAAAGAAATCATATGTGGTAGAAACAGAGGATTGTCAAGCACAACGAGTGAGTGTCCATTCAAATGTAGTGGAGTAAAGAGTAGAGATACTCAGTCACGAAGTACAGAGTAAAAGTTGCTTAATACAGTACAAAGTAGCAAAAATACGTAACTAACTTTACTCAAGTATTTTACACCACTGCAAAAGGCCATGTGTCCCAATAAACAGGAGTCGACCGAACAACGATGAATGCACACACAGAACCGTTTTTTTTTTTTTTTTTTTTTTAAGTATGTGATGAAATCATACCCCTGGTCGCTTCCACACAACTCCTCTGGTCTTGGCAGAATTAGGTCCGAGTTCTTTGAAGCCTAGGGACTCTGGCACCGCGGGGAACAATGGGTCGGAGAACAGGGTTCTGCTACCGAGGCACTGGTTCCTCAGAGACTCAAAGTCCTGGTTGAGGTATTTATGAGCGTTGGCATTGGTCCCGAAGCCCGCAGCGAGCGCTCTCTTTTTGGCCAGGGTAGAAGCTACTCCCGCCATCGTCTGCGTCTGACTATCTGACAGGAAAATAAAGAAATGCGCGATGGTTCGACTCGACAACCAAGTTCACACACTCTCCGCCCTGAGTTCCAGGCGTGGTCGAGCTGTCAGAAACGGGTTTTTAGGAGAGTTGGCGCAAAGTCGAGAACTGAAAAAGTCTGACTGTTGTCGCTGCCAGTTCAAAAACGGTGCTTGTTTTTTTTTTTGCGGTCACGCTGTCGTTGCTTTTTAGAGCTTTAAATACTTTTTTATATGAAAGTAACTAACTTTTTCAGACGCTTCAGCACAAACTTTTACTACTTGCAAATAATAGCCAATACATTGTGAATTGTTCGCTAAAGTTTGGTTGAAATGACCGGCAATAACGACGTTGAAGGCTTTTTAATTAGGATTTACTTGAAATAATTTAGAATTTTACAGTTACGTAACTATAGTATGTAAAGAACATACATTTTTATAAACAAATGGCGCCATCTGCTGACATGTAGTGAGATCGCACACAACTAAAATAAAAACAAAATAATGTGACGTTTTGGTGACGTTAGTACTTTCACTTTAAATAGGTTGAATAACAGTCGGCATAGGTGATTAGCCTAAATTAGCCTTTACTTAGATTAGCCTTACTGTCTCAAATTAAAATTAAACTTCTGCATCTACAATTTTAATCTAGTCACTTACTGCATATCGTGTTTCCTGTCACTTAGTAAAACTAGACGCAATTGTCCTACCTCGGTTGTCTTTAAGCAATTCTTCTCATTCAAGCAAAAAGTCTTGAAATCACCTAGATTTTAATGAATATATAGAAATTGTGTTTTTTTACCTTAATCCAATACAATCCAATGTAAGATTATATTATACTGATATTAATCTAGATAAAAAAATATCTATGCTCACCTCTAATATACATGTATATACTATATGATATACCATAAAAAGATTGGTCATTCATTGGTGAACTAGACATGGATCTGAACTGTTAATGACCACCACAGAGCAGGGGCAGTAAAAAATGCTTTAATCAGAGATCTGACTTGATACTGACTTTTGTCTGCTTTGTTTTGCTTGCATTCATTTTGGTGAGATGATTAACCAGTAACCAGCACAGAACCAATGGCCAATCTATGTTGTATACATTTGAAAAGATATAATCTAGCACTATAGCCAAGAGGAACACTAAGCATGTACCTACATGTCATAGAGGTTAAAGGTGACTAATTAGTTAAATACTCAGGTAAAGTAACAAGCCTCAGGTGGTTGGGCTGGTCCCGTGAAGGATGGTTGCTATGGCAACACGTGTCCCGTGAGAGCAAATACTTTGATCCTGACTACAACCTTGACAACTACAAGGACTAAAAAAAATTCTAAAATAGATCCATCCACAAGAAATAAAAGTTCTATTGACTTTTCAGGATTTCTAAAACAGTTTGCTTAATAACAGAATGAAGAAGCCTGTTTTATCAGTACAGCAAAGTATAGTAAAATAAATATCTAAAGCATGTGTATTACAATAAAAATGCGCAAATACGCCCAAGCTTATTTAATACTTATTTATTAACTTATTTATTAGTTAAAATTTTGTTTAACTACAACCACAGTGTTGATATAATTGATTGCTATATAATTGATATAATTGTTTGGAGGAAAGCGTGTGACAATAAATGCAATAAAAGAATAGCAAAAAGACTTTGCTACATTTTACAAATGCCCCCCAGAAGGGCAAACTAATGGTGAGCCATAAAAACTCCAAAAA